>ONZH01015343.1:0-88507 GCA_900303285.1 Rhinella marina
TATACTCTGTATACGCCGACCCTCCTCCTGTACGTACACCGCACTATACACCGACCCTCCCTCCTGTACGTACACCGCACTATTCTGTTACTCTGTATACGCCGTATACCTCCCTCCTGTACGTACACCGCACTATACTCTGTAATCACTGACCCTCCTCCTGAGTACATCCGCACATACTCTGTATACAACCGACCTCCCTCCTGTACTACACCGACTATACTCTGTATACACGACCCCCCTCTGTACGTACACTGCACTTACTCTGTATACACTGACCCTCCCCTTACGTACACCGCACTATACTCTGTATACACTGACCCTCCCTCCTGTACGTACACCGCACTATACTCTGTATACACCGACCCTCCCTCCTGTACGTACACTGCACTATACTATGTATACACCGACCTCCCTGTACCCTCATACACTTCCTGGTACATGCACTATACTCTGTATACACTGACACGCACACTATACTGAAGTCCGCCCTCCACTCCTGTACGTACCACTGCACCTATAACTCTTGATACACCGGACCTCCCTCCTTGTGACACCGCACTGTACTCTGTATACCCGAACCTCCCTCTGTCTACACCGCAACTATACTAACCCGACCTCCTCCTGTACACTGCTATTACATACGCCTACGTAACACGCACTATACACCGACCCTTCCCTCCCTGTACGTACACCGCACTATACTCTGTATACACCGACCCTCCCTCCTGTACGTACACTGCACTATACTCTGTATACACCGACCCTCCCTCCTGTACGTACACTGCACTGTACTCTGTATACGCTGACCCTCCCTCCTGTACGTACACCGCACTATACTCTGTATACACTGACCCTCCCTCCTGTACGTACACCGCACTATACTCTTTATACACCAACCCTCCCTCCTTTACGTACACTGCACTATACTCTGTATACACTGACCCTCCCTCCTGTACACTGCACTATAGTCTGTATACACCGACCCTCCCTCCTGTACGCACACCGCACTATACTCTGTATACGCTGACTCTCCATCCCTCTATAGTGACCATGTCTCCTCACCTTCTTGACTGGTTTTGCTTCTTTTCCGCTCTTTCCTCCTTCCATACCACGGGAAACAGCGCAGAGCCTTCACCCCCATCCTGGAAGAGAATATAGTGGTTAGCCCTGGAGCACCCCATACACTGCCGTGTACAGCACTGAGCACACTGCCGCAGCTACCAATCCTCCTGTGTATTCCAGAATAAACTGTATCTACAAATCCAGACATATCTGCCATACCAGACATACCTCCCGTCACTCACAGTATACAGCCGCCCACTATATATGTCACAGACTGTCTATAGCCTTCAGAAACCGCACTACAACCCCCATCATGTAATATTATAGTCGTGAAGTCTTGCAGGTTGGGGGTCAGAGGTTACAGGGCACTCAGCAGGTTTTAATCTGAAAATAGCAGGATCCTAGAGAAACAACCTTGGAGGTGTCCATCATAGATGTGGGGAGGGGGGGGCACCTATTTAAGAAGAAATCATAGCGTCACAATGAGACATTTCACAGAATGACACGTGTTCCTTATCAGGGCAGGACAGACATTTTTCTATGATGTCATTCGTAGCGCGCCCAGCTCACACGTGCACATCTTCGCTGGCTCAAAACTATTTTCTGAAAACAACTTTTTATAATTAGGTTCCTGGGCCTTTAAGAAGACTGTTCACAATGTAACTTATGTTACTTAAAGGGCAGTTCCATCCATTTTCGATACATGGCTTTGTCTTCACAATGAATCGCCCAGCGTGGCTACCAAGAAAATTCCCAGTAACGATTAGCAGTGTAGAAATGACAACCAAGAAGATACCTAGTAAGACCACTTGTGTAGAAATCACAACCAAGAAGATTTCTGGTTAGACTAACAGTGTAGACATGGCAACCAAGAGAATTCCTGGTAAGACCACTGTTGTAGAAATGACAACCAAGAAGATTCCTATTAGGACCAGAGGTGTAGACATGACAACCAGGAAGATTCCTGATAAGATCAGTGGTGTAGACATGACAACCAAGAAGTTTCCTGGTAAGAACAGCGGTGTAGACATCTCGACCAAGAAGATTCTCGGTTAGACTAACAGGTGTAGAAATGACAACCAAAAGATAACCTCAGGTAAGACCGACTGGTGCTAGAAATGTACAACCAAGAAGCATTCCTGGGTAAGATCAGTTTTCTGGTGTATAAATGACAACGCAAGAATATTCCTGCCGTAGAGATCACTTGGTGTTAAATGACAACACAAGAAGATTCCTGGTAAGATCAACTGAGTGTATAAATGACAACCGAGAAGATTCCTGGTAAGATCACTGGTGTAGAAATGACAACCAAGAATATTCCTGGTAAGATCACTGGTGTAGAAATTACAATCAAGAAGTTTCCCAGTAAGATCTGCAGGGAAGAAATCACAACCAAGAAGATTCTTGGTAAGTCTGGTGGTATAGACAGTGAAGATTCCTGGTAAGACTGGGGTAGGAAAAAAGGGCAACCAAAAAAAGTTTTTCTTGAATGAAGTTTTCCTTTTTCAGGGGAACGCCAGCAAGTGTATGACATGACAACCAAGAAGATTCCTGGTAAGACCAGCAGTGTAGACATGACAACCAGGAAGATTCCTGGTAAGACCAGCAGTGTAGACATGACAACCAGAAGATTCCTGGTAAGACCAGCGGTGTAGACATGACAACCAGAAGTTTCCTGGTAAGACCAGCGGTGTAGACATGACAACCAACAAGTTTCCTGGTAAGACCAGCGGTGTAGAAGACCAAGATCCTGGTAAACCAGGTGTAGACATGACAACCAAGAAGTTTCCTGGTAAGACCAGTGGTGTAAACATGACAACCACGAAGTTTCCTGGTAAGACCAGCGGTGTAGACATGACAACCAACAAGTTTTTTGGTAAGACCAGCGGTGTAGACCTAACAGCCAAGAAGATTCTTGATTAGACTAACAGTGTAGACATGGCAACCAAGAGAATTCCTGGTAAGACCACTGTTGTAGAAATTACAAACAAGAAGATTCCTATTAGGACCAGCGGTGTAGAAATTACAACCAAGAAGATTCCTATTAGGACCAGCGGTGTAGACATGACAACCAGGAAGATCCCTGATAAGATCAGTGGTGTAGACATGACAACCAGGAAGATTCCTGGTAAGACCAGTGGTGTAGACATGACAACCAAGAAGTTTCCTGGTAAGACCACTGGGGTAGACATGGCAACCACAAAGTTTCCTGGTAAGACCAACGGTGTAGACATCTCAACCAAGAAGATTCTCGGTTAGACTAACAGTGTAGACATGGCAACCAAGAAGATTCCTGGTAAGACCACTGGTGTAGAAATTACAACCAAGAAGATTCCTATTAGGACCAGCGGTGTAGACATGGCAACCAAGAAGTTTCCCAATAAGGTTAGCAGAGAGGAAATGAGAACCAAGAAGATTCCTGGTAAGGCCACTAGTGTAAACATGGCAACAAAGAAGATTCCTGGTAAGACCGGTGGGTTAGATATGGCAACCTAAAAGATTCCCAGTAAGACTAGTGGTGTAGACATAGTAACCAAGAATTTTCCTGGTAAGACAAGTGGTGTAAACATGGCAATCAAGAAGATTCCTGTTGATTCTGCTCACGGTATGATTATTATTATTGTGCCATTACGCTGTATTAAAGGAGTATTTTTGGTTTTGGAGGGCAAAAACATGTCCAGTCTTACAAACAATGGTGCTGACTATGGCAATAGAGAAGATTCCCACCAGGGAAAAATGTGTTGACTCTAACAATCAAGAAGAACGAAGCTAACAGCGTGGTGGGGCCTATAGGCACTAAGAAGACATTACAAACATCTGTGGTGTTGATCATAAGAACCATGAAGATTCTTGCTGAGGTCAGTGGTGCTGACCATGGCAACCAAATACTGAAACTAAAAAGTACACACAGAGACCAAGAAGACATTAGTTAAACAAAGCAAACAAAAAGAATGAAGCATCATCTATGGAAACCAAGACGATGTCAAGATCAAGATGAACAATGATGAGCGAATCATGCAAAATTTTTTAAAAGATTCGATCTTAATACGAATCTATTCGGCGAAGCTGTGTACAAATCATTCGCTATTCTGCCGTGTATTGCGAACTAATAATGAATGTACAATTGTTAAAGGTACGCAATTTATGTGAACACGTACGCATGAGCGTACGAATTGTGTACGAATCCTCAGCGTACTATTGTCTAGCGATTGCGTAATACACAGGCACGCACAGTGCTAGGCTTTGCTGGAGCGGAATGGTGGAGCAGGAGGAACGCTCTGAGTCTGACCCCTGACTACATATGGATACTGTATCAGCAGATGACAGCAGATCATCCGGCTGAGACTGAGATGAGCGAGCCATCCACTCCACTACCTCATCCACTTTCTCCTCCACTACAATTTTGCGCCTTGGTGGGTTACCCTGGTGGAACACTGGCCAAGTATGAATGCTACAAGTAGAAGCTCCAGCTACAGGTCCTTTGGCACTGCTGCCCTGTGCCACCTTCTCCTTTTTTTCTTTGGGAGCCTGAGGTCTGGCTGGAACTGGACCTCTTTTGCTTTTCCATGCCAGACATTTTCACTTGACTGTGGCCCTGCAGTTGGTCTTTGTCTCTCTCCCTGTCTCTCTCCCTGTCTCTCTCCCTATCTTTCTCCTTATCTCTCTCCCTATTTCTCTCCCTATCTTTCTCCTTATCTCTCTCCCTGTCTCTCTCCCTGTCTCTCTCTCCCTGTCTCTCTCTCCCTGCCTGATTAATTACTAGCCCTGCATTGGCCCTGATATGTATTATGGATGCCCAGAACAATTACACCACAATTCAGTTCAGAAACTTCAGAACTTCACACACAGTGCCTCTGCTCGTCTCAGCAGTCATAGCACAACTGATGTCACAGGCTTACCGAGCCTATGAGCCAATCAGAGCAAGCCCTGCCCACTAGGTCAGGTGACCACTTTCTACCCGGGCTTTTTGCCGCACGAATAACGAACTTACAGTATAAGTTCGCTAATTAACTGAATTTGTACGCAACAGCGTATAGAGTAACTTATACGTAGGATTAGCATACAATTTATCGGACAAGTACGTAGCAAATGCGTAGAAAGCTTTAAGAACATTTTCGAATCGAATGGAGCGAATCTCAAAAAATCCGGATTCGCTTTGGAGTGGAAAATTTATAAGATTTGATACGAATCTACGAAGCAACGAATATATTCGCTCATCTCTACTCGCAACCTAATAGATTCCAACTATGATCAGAGTTGTTGTCAATGACAACTAACACAACCCCAAAAAGGAGAAATGGCACCCAAAGGATTGAGGCTAAGAATGTGGAGTAACCATTGACAAACATTCTCATTGTTATGGATTTGGCACAGTTCAATTATTTCAGTCATGGCAACCAAGATATTTTGGCTTAAAAGTCTCCAACTAAGACCAGTGATGCCACTCATGGCAACCATCAGATTTTAGCTAAGAATGTCTACAGAAACCAAGATGGTGGCATCACTCATGGCAAACAAGCAGATCCTCAACCTGACACCTTCACACTTTGAGCCTCCGCCCCTGATTATCATATGTCATTAGTGCAGGCCATAGGGCAGACTTGAAATTCAAGTTCAAGATGTATCTCCCACCTGAACATTTACGTAAGGAGCTCTGAAGAACATCAACTGGGTGTCAATCAACACCTCAAGGTGCGGCTGAAATCCAAATACACTCCAATATCACATTCCTGATGAAAGGCGGTGGCCTCCGGCTCCATGATGGAAGGTGTCAGCTTTCCTTCAGTGGATGTCAGAGGGGGTTCAAGAGTAGCTCCAAAGACCACCTTCCATCTACTACCTTAGTATGGCCCTCATGGAGGTTCTTTCTCTACCAGATGACCTTTAGGAGATATGTGGACCTACATGATAGAAGGTGTCAGTTTTCCTTCCATGGATGTCGGAGCTACTTTTGAAGCCCCTCTGAGGACCACCTTCCATCTCTAATATGGCCTTCATGGAGGTTCTTCTCTATCAGATGACTCTTAAAAGCTTTGTAGACCTACAGTAAAGGCCCTTTTAGACGGGCCGATGTGTCTCCCTGCCCGAGCGCCGATCAGCGATATCGGCGCTCGGGCAGGGAGCCTTTACACGGCCCGATGAATCGAGCGCCGGGCCGCACGAGTGATCGCTGTATCACTCGTGCGGCCGGGAAGCTCCATACTGTCAGGCGCACATCGCCTGTTTACACAGGCCGATGTGCGCCCGACAGATTGGATCTTTTGTAGAAACCAAAAGATCCAATCAGCCGACGAACGATCGTTTTGATTAGGGCCACTTTTACACGGGCCGATTATCGGCACTAGCGTTCCTAGGAACGATTTTTCGGCCGATAATCGGCCCGTGTAAAAGGACCTTAAGATAGTCCCCATGTGTCAGAGGGCCAGCTTCTCCCCCTCCTTCCAGGCTTCTCGTGATGTAAGTGGATTTCTAATGTGGACTTTGGATAAACAAATCTTCATCCCCTAATCTTCCCCCCCCTCCGTTCCAGGAGCAGGAGAACATTCCTTCAAGTCAATGGGGAAGTCTCATTAGAATGACAATATGTCTATGGCTTCTGGAGCAGAGGGAAGGAATTCCTCTCTGTGAGGGGTCAGCCATGTCTGCAGGAGAGGAGATGAATGGCGTCTTTCACACCCAGATCTATCAATCCCATGCAGATGTCAAGTTCTGGAGAAAAAAAAAAGTATCCTGAGCGCCCATTGCCCCTTCTTTCACGGGGATGGAAGACCCTCACTCATGTTGAGACAGTAGATTGTTTAAGGAGGCATTCCCCTTGAGGCTATGCTCTACACTTAAAGGAATTGTCCATTTTTTGTACACCTGGTTTCACAGGGTAGGCTCTGCATCCATAACTTGAACGAAGGAGCTTCTCACCCCTGGGAGGAGTCCCCCAGCCGTACTGCCCACTGTCCATGCTATATATGTGACATTACATGTCCTTGTGGGTGGAGGACAGGGACCAGAAGTGATCCCCTCCCCATAAGATAAGCCTACCATGACCATCTACTTACTGAGGATATTTTTTGTGGACAATCAACATGGCGGCCATTACGATGTGGCTGTCACCCAGCTTTCTCAGACTCCTGAATGGCACATCTACTTAGTTATGGAGCGGTATGTTGCCCTTCACAACCAGGAGTAGGTGTATGTTATGGCGGCCATATTCGTTGTCACCCAGCTTTCCCAGGAACAGAAAAAAAGCAAGAAATATGAGGAATATACATCGAAATCTGCAGTAGAAATAGAGGAGGGGCTATACAACGTGCGGTGGCTCTGTACACACAATACAGCTGTCGTCCACCCTGCTTTACACACCCTTCAGTCTTCCTTTTCACTATAATAGTGCCTGTCCCTTTAAGACCACAGTGACCCTCAACTTTATTTTCTATTGTCCTGCAGTTAAACACAACCTATTGTTCTCTGTTATCAGCCTCTCCTGACTCCTCCTATAAAGCAGACTATTCCCACCTATAATGGCGACATCAACCCTGCAGAGCATCGCTCCATCTGCCGTTATGGGTAATGTAATCAGCCATTCCTCCACTGACTGTGGTGTAATAATCTGCAGGATATATCACTGTGTATCTGTCAGGAGGTAGAGAGGACAGAGCGATGTTCTGCAGATCTGTAGAGAGGTCAGTGGTGTAATAATCTGCAGGATATATCACTATGTATCTGTCAGGAGAGAACAGAGTGATGTTCTGCAGAGTCCTCAGTCTGTGCTCAGTCTCACTGGACCCAGGAGCCTCACCTTTGTCCTGTATCTCCGGGGTCTGCAGAGCGTTCCGCACGTTCTCACTGCTGACAAATCCCTCGGGGATCTATAGAGAGAAACTGGTTCTTCAACATCCTAAAAAAAGCGATGTATGAACGGTGTGACCCCACAACACCGCCCCCCGGCCTCAATGCTGTCTCTGTCCACCGCCTCCAACCCTGTGCACTAGTGTCAGTGTGTGTGCAACTGTATAACATATATACCACGTGTGTCAGACACACACTATTTGCATCCTACACACACTCACACACTCTCTATTTGTATCTTACACACTTCTGTACACACACTCATACACACTCTCTGTATCATACACACATCATAACACACACTCATTTGTATCCTCACACACACACAATCATACACACACTCTATTGTATCCTACACACACTCACAGTCATACACACACTCTATTTGTATCCTACACACACTCACAGTCATACACACACTCTATTTGTATCCTACACACACACAGTCATACACACTCTCTATTTGTATCCTACACACACACACAGTCATACACACTCTCTATTTGTATCACATACTCATATTTGTATCCTACACACACACAGTCATACACACAATCATCACATACTCCTCATGTATCATACACACACTCACAACACACACATTGTATCCTACACACACTCACAGTCATACACACTCCTCTGTATTTATCCTACACACACACACACACACACACACTCTATTTTCATCATTCAGACACACAATCATACACACACTCTATTTGTATCCTACACACACTCACAGTCATACACACTCTCTTTTGTATCCTACACACACACACACACATATACACACTCTCATTTGTATCCTACACACACACACACACTCATATACACACACACTCTATTTGTATCCTACACACACACAGTTCATACACACACTCTCTATTTGTATCCTACACACACACTCACAGTCATACACACTCTCTATTTGTATCCTACACACACACAGTCATACCACACTCTCTATTTGTATCCTACACACACACACACAGTCATCATACACACACTCTATTTGTATCCTACACACACACAGTCATACACACTCTCTATTTGTATCCTACACACACTCACTCATACACACACTCTATTTGTATCCTAACACACACTCACAGTCATACACACACTCTGTTTTTATCCTACAACAACACACAGCACACACACACACACACACACTCATACACATTCTCTATTTGTATCCTACACAACACACACAGTCATACACACAATCTATTTGTATCCTTCAGACACACACAATCATATACACACTCTATTTGTATCCTACACACTCACAGTCATACACACTCTCTATTTGTATCCTACAGACACACACACTCTGTTTCCTACACATACTTTATTTGTATCCTACACACTCACAATCATACACACATTTTATTTGTATCCTACACACACTCACAGTCATACACACACTCACATCATACACACACTCTGTTTGTATCCTACACACACAGTCATACACACACTATTTGTATCCTACACGCACACACTTCATATGTTACGCACTTTCACAATTATACACACACTTTCCTACACATACTTTATTTGTATCCTGCACACACACTTCATCTCTTACACACACTCTGTTTCCTATACACATTTTATTTGTATCCTACACACACTCATACACACACTATTCATATCTTACACACACATTCACAATCATACACACACTCACAATGTCCATATCAATTACTGTGTGTATACAACACAAGCTGTAGTACAGACACCCACTCTCACTATCTGTATCACGCATCCACCCTATTATAAAATATAAAACATAAACAATGTGTCTTTCACACACACAATCATGCACACTCACACACTCCATATCAGATTGTGACTGAATATGATAAAATGTAGTGCACACCCCATGTTAAAATATACAATCACAAACACTGTGAATCATACACCGTCCATATCAGATTGTGAGTGGGTATGAGAAACACCATAAGTGTACAGCACACACTCACTATATGTATCATATCAAATATATAATCATACACCCGCTCACAATTATGTACGCGGTCCATATCAGATTCTGAGTAGGTATGATGTACATTGTAAAGGTACGATATAGATTGTGAGAGTGTTTATTACCCAATCTATAGTACACACACATATACTTACTACTATATGTCTCATGAATACATGCTTACACAAATACTTACACAATCTAGATCTCACACACACAATCTGCGTCGCACAAAATCTGTTGCACAAATCCCCGCACTCACAGCCTGCATCTGCCATGCACATAATGTGTCACACACATACATAAATCATGTTTCACAACCGCACACAATCTGCTTCACACGCCAACACGCAATCTGTATCACACGCCAACACGCAATCTGTGTCACACGGCATGCACAATCTGTGTCACACCCGCACACAATCGGTGTCACTCAGAGATATCAGAGATGACTTTGTGTAAACCTTACCTCGAGCGTCTGTTCTCCACAGCAGTTATCCAAGTTCAGACTCTGCCAGAGGAGTGTACGTGTGTGAGTATGTGTGCAAGCGTGTGACACTCCTCCCTCCACTGCTCCCTACCTAATCTTAGCTCCCTTATCTCCTGTGCACTCAGGACACTGCCTCTTTAACTCCTGCCGTACATTAAATGTATGCGTCCATACAGCCTGGCTCCTTATATACAGGACACCGCCCCTTTAAAGGTAGATTTACCTAAAACACACATAAACAAGTAAAATGTAACATAAAGCGTCATCCCCCTGTCCCAGGACACACACTTCAGGACACTCACCCTCCGTACAACTAATTCACACATATCAGAACATTAAACACCCAATACAAGGATGTCAGGGAACCGACTGACCCCCCCAACCGAAGCCACATATCAGGACAATGACCCTCAACACCCCCCCCCCCATACACACACACATAATAGAAATCAGGACACTGACCCCTCCATACACAGGCATGTGTGCCCCCTACTTAATACACAGGTGAGGCTGGGGGATCTGATGTGACCATCCAACCTAATGTATAGGCATCAGATCACTGTCCCCCCCATCTAATACACACGCATCAGACACCGCCCCCTATTAATACACACACATCAGACACCGCCCCCCATCTAATACACACACATCAGACACACGCCCCCCATCTAATACACACACATCAGACACCGCCCCCCATCTAATACACACGCATCAGACACCGCCCCCCATCTAATACACACGCATCAGACACCGCCCCCCATCTAATACACACGCATCAGACACCGCCCCCCATCTAATACACACGCATCAGACACCGCCCCCCATCTAATACAGACATCAGACACCGCCCCCTATTAATACACAGACATCAGACACCGCCCCCTATTAATACACAGACATCAGACACCGCCTCCTATTAATACACAGACATCAGACACCGCCCCCTATTAATTACACAGACATCAGACACTGCCCCCTATTAATACACAGACATCAGGCACCGCCCCCTATTAATACACAGACATCAGACACCGCCCCCTATTAATAAAACGCACATCAGACACTGCCCCCTATTAATACACAGACAATCAGACACCGCCCCCTATTAATAAAATGCACAGCAGACACCGCCCCCTTTTAATACACACACATCAGACACCGCCCCCTATTAATAAACGCACATCAGAACACTGCCCCCTATTAATACACAGACATCAGACACCGCCCCCTATTAATAAACGCACAGCAGACACCACCCCCTATTAATACACAGACATCAGACACTGCCCCCCATTAATACACAGACATCAGACACTGCCCCCCATTAATACACATGCATCAGACACTGCCCCCCATTAATACACAGACATCAGACACTGCCCCCTATTAATACACAGACATCAGACACCGCCCCCTATTAATACACAGGCATCAGACACCCCCCTATTAATAAACGCACAGCAGACACCGCCCCCCATTAATACACACGCATCAAACACCGCCCCCTATTAATAAACGCACAGCAGACACCGCCCCCCATTAATACACACACATCAGACACCGCCGCCCATTAATACACGCGCGTCAGACACCACCCCCATTAATACACGCGCGTCAGACACCGCCCCCCATTAATACACGCGCGTCAGACACCGCCCCCCATTAATACACGCGCGTCAGGCACCGCCCCCCATTAATACACGCGCGTCAGGCACCGCCCCCCATTAATACACGCGCGTCAAACACCGCCCCCCATTAATACACGCGCATCAGACACCGCCCCCCATTATACACGCGCATCAGACACCGCCCCCCATTAATACCCGCGCATCAGACACCGCCCCCCATTAATACACGCGCGGTCAGACACCGCCCCCCATTAATACACGCGCGTCAAACACCGCCCCCCATTAATACACGCGCATCAGACACCGCCCCCTATTAATAAACGCACAGCAGACACCGCCCCCCATTAATACACACCATCAACACCGCCCCCTATTAATAAACGCACAGCAGACACCGCCCCCCATTAATACACACACATCAGACACCGCCGCCCATTAATACACGCGCGTCAGACACCGCCCCCCATTAATACACGCGCGTCAGACACCGCCCCCCATTAATACACGCGCGTCAAACACCGCCCCCCATTAATACACGCGCATCAGACACCGCCCCCCCAATTAATACAAACGCGTCAGACACTGCCCCCATTAATACACGCGCGTCAGACACCGCCCCCCATTAATACGCGCGCATCAGACACCGGCCCCCATTAATAAACACACATCAATACACTGCCCCCAATTAATACACACGCGTTAGACACCGCCCCCATTAATACATGCGCGTCAGTCACCGCCCCCCCCATTAATACACGCGCATCAGACACCGCCCCATTAATACACGTGCGTCAGACACCGCCCCCTATTAATACACAGACATCAGACACCGCCCTCTATTAATACACACACACCAGACACCGCTCCCCCATTAATACACACACATCAGACACCGCCCCCCATTAATACACGCGCGTCAGGCACCTCCCCCATTAATACACGCGCGTCAGACACCGCCCCCATTAATACACGCGCATCAGACACCGCCCCCTATTAATACACACACACCAGACACCGCCCCCTATTAATACACACACATCAATACACTGCCCCCAATTAATACACACACATCAGACACCACCCCCATTAATACACGCGCGTCAGACACCTCCCCATTAATGCACACATCAGACACCGCCCCCTATTAATGCACACATCAGACACCGCCCCCCATTAATACACAGACATCAGACACCGCCCCTTATTAATACACACATCAGACACCGCCCCCTATTAATACACAGACATCAGACACCGCCCCCTATTAATACACAGACATCAGAAACCGCCCCCTATTAATACACAGACATCAGAAACCGCCCCCTATTAATACACAGACATCAGAAACCGCCCCCTATTAATACACAGACATCAGACACCGCCCCCTATTAATACACAGACATCAGACACCGCCCCCTATTAATACACAGACATCAGACACCGCCCCCTATTAATACACAGACATCAGACATCGCCCCCTATTAATACACACCAGGACACTGCCCCTATTAATACACACACACACCAGACCACTGCCCCTATTAATACACATACATCAGACACCGCCCCCTATTAATACACACACACCTGACACTGCCCCTATTAATACACATACATCAAACACCGCCATTCTAATGTATACACAGTTCATTAATGGTAAATCCTAACTGGGGTGATGCAGACTCTTTTGCACTGAACTGGTTTTTTGACAATGGACATTATTTACTCTGCTTTGTTACCATTTAACCTGGTTAGTCGGCCCTGACTATTTACATGCAGTCTCTGATGTTATTACAGGGGGTCATACCGGTGACCACCCATGACCCCGGACCCTGATAACCCTTACAATCTGGATCAGTCCCCTCCCCTGCCTTATTTGATGGAAATCCCACTGTCCTTCCTAATGTCCTTACCTTATCTGTAGTCTAATTATATAGTCGGGATGATAGGGAGAGTTGTCAGCATGAATCCCTGCTCCTTGTCAGTGTGTGCTAAGGGGCATCAGCAGGGGGTGACTGCCTGTGCCCCTCCATAAATGTAAAGCGTGCATGGGAGTCACATAGAGAGGTGTGGCCTATTTAGGTGACTCCATATTGTGAGCAGGATTCTGCATAGACACAAAATGCCCAGGAGAGGCCGCAGGCTGCGCTCTGTGCAGCAGCACGCAGCGTGTTACAGGCGCTGGATAAACTTCGACGTGCTGAAGGGAGGAACAGACACAGGGGGTTGACATTAGTCTGACATTATTTAGGGAGGAGATTCAGTGACAACAGAAGATATGTGGTTGTCACGCAGCGCATTCCTGGACTGTTGCTATGCAACAAACTAAGCATGTTCAAACTAAGCATCTGGTGAGACAGCAGTGACATCAGAAAGGCATACCTACCCGCAATCAGATTCCAAGGGGTTATGTGTCCAGTACATGGAGCAGACTTTCCCTTTAAGACCAGACAACACACAAGAACACTGTTTGGATTGAAGAGGAATTAAAAGGTGACTCCACCCAAAACATAAATCATAGACTCCTGAAGAACTCCGCCGCATCTAGCAGCCCCCCAAGTGTCATTTACGCGGAGTTTAGGATGGGAGAGATAAAAGGGGTCAAAGGGTATTTTGGCTCCTCCCCTATACGCATTTCAGTATAATGGGAGGAGTCATCCCCAAGGATGGGTGAGGAGTAGTCACCCCCAGGGTTGTCATCCACATTATTTGTATCATTTCTCCCAAAAAGATCGCCATATCGTCCGTTTATAAGAGAATATATCTAGGTATTATGTGTGGAGGATAGAGTCACCCTTTAATTATACAAAAAAAGTGGCTGAAAGGTAACATTTGTGGAGGTGGAGCCTTGACTACCCCCAAAAATGAAAAATAGGATGGATGCCTTATAATAAATTCAGTGGAGGAATCAAGACATGCACCAAGGGCAGACTGACAACCTAATAAGGGGAGGTGTTACATGGAGTTCCCCTTTAAGTGGAAAAAAAACACTTTTTTTTTTTTTAAATAAAGATTTTATTTTTATTTGCTGTGAAAATTGTCAGCTCTGATGACTAGAGAGAGATGAAGCAGGGGCCAGAAAAGGAAACCCATTTTCTTCAGTCACCAACCCAAGAGCTTACAATCATTACTATGATTTCCTCCCAGTCTCTAGCATGTATCGCCCCCTACAGGCTGGCAGTAATACAATAGGGAATGTGATGGATATGAATATGTTGTGTCATAGTACTGGGAGGAAATGGATATTTATATGTCATGCAAGGACAAGGACATGCAGCACTGTCTACATTATGAATAGAATGCCAGGACTGCAGTGAAGACTGACACTTTCTGCTAGTGCTGTGAGTGAGGGATAAAAATGCAGGTCTGTGGCGTGCAGGGGTTTGTCACACCTAGCACAGTTCCTTCACAGGTCTCTAGTTTAAGAACAGAATGCCAGGAGTGCACTGAAGACTGACACTTTCTGCTAGTGCTGTGAGTGAGGGATACAAATGCAGGTCTGTGGAATGCAGGGTTTGTCACGCTAGCACATTTTCTGCCCAGGTTTCTAGTTTAAGAATAGAATGCCAAAACCGCAGTAGAAAACTGACACTATTTGCCATAACTTTGTCTGCAGATTTAGGTTCCTTTCCAGGTCTGGACATTGTCACATTTCATCCAGTTCCTCTGCAGACTTCTAATTTAAGAATAGAATCACAGTGCTGCGGTGAAGACTGACACTTTCTTGTGCAGGATAAACATACAGATTTATGCGCCATGCAGGGTCTGCGGAATGCCTGGAGAACGTCACCTCTGAATAAAATCTACAGCATTGCGCCACTAACTGTAAGAATAGAATACCAGGATCACAGTTAAGACTGACACAGAGCACCTGAAAGGAAACAAATCAGGGCAGCAATAAACTGAATTTATAGATGTTAATAATATTTCTGTGTACGGATGCGTTTCTATGGAATGTGTGTAAAAACAAGAAGAACGAGGATAGAAAATTTCAAAAAATGTTTGAATGTTTTTCTTAAATTTTATTTTTATTAGGAAATGTAAAAATCAGAGAGTTCTCCTGCGAGCTGGCGAGATCCTCCCGTCCGCCCACCTCTCCATGTATCTCTCATGTAAACAGGTTTGGGAGCCAAGTGGTGGGCCGCGTCCCGTGGAGCTCACCTCCGCCCCGCTCACTTAACTCAATACTGACTGATCCAGAAACGCAGCCCCCCCCCCCCCCCCCCCTTTCACAAGATTTGGGGGATGAGGCTGGATCTCCAGTCTTACCCGTAGTCCCCACGCCTGCATTGATATGAGAAGACCAGAACTTTTTGCATGAAGAAACTTTTTGGAAATTTCTGTGATTTTGGATACAAAGAACAAGGATTTACAGATAACCCCTTCCTCTTCTTAATAAAGTAGATTTGCATATTCCCTCGCACAGTGATAAATAGCCTGCGTCTTCTCTGCCACAATGCCCCCTAGTGGTGAAGAGCACACAGTGCATCTCCCTGCAGTCTCCATCCTCCTGGACACAGCACAGAAGGGAGATATCTCTCAATGTTTGGGTTGCCATTTGTGGGTCATATAAACCCCCCCTTTGGTACGACCAGAAACACCTAGGAACCAAAGAAGTGTGGCTATAGGGACACATTTCAATGATACACTCCCTTTCAGGTCCAGTTTGCTGGATAATCCTGCATTGTACGGCTAGGACCACATGGCGACATTATTTATAATGAAAGTCAGCTGTATGAGCAGCTCACCTCTCTCATCTATCCTGTACTATATACTGATAACTGCACTGATACACTGTAACAAGCAGTCAGCTGTATGACAACTGATAACTGGGCGCTGACTCATTGTAACCAGCCCTTTGTCACGTCTTTGGCTATCATAGACTGTAATGCTGTCCCCCTCTGTCAGTACTGGGTGACATTTCCCAGCATTCCTTGTGGTCACCACATCTGTTATGTCCCCCATAGGCAGTATATGAGGTGACCACTCGGGTCAGTCTGGGGGTCAGAGTCATGTGACTCCAGTATGTCTCTGCTGGTGGTGGATTATAGTATGGTGGTCTGGGCTGGATGGAGAACAAAAGAGAGGTCTACAATTGCATACCTCCCAACCGTCCCGGATTGCAGTGGCTGTCCCGATATAGAGGCGGCATGTCCCGCTTTCTGGCAGCTGTCTCTGTGTCCATAGTGAAACATAGAGCTGGCTTCATCAACCCTCCACTTGCCAACTCTCAATAGATCTGGTCTGCACAGGGGAGGGGGCGGCCTCCAGTCAGCCTCGGCTCTGTCCCATCCACAGACTAGAGCAGCTGATGTCCTGCTGCTGCTGCTAGGAAGAAGGTAATTATGTGGTGTTTATTTATATTTTTACTTTCTGTGAGGGGCACAATGTGGGCATATTACTGAGGGCACAATGTGGGCATATTACTGGGGACATAGTAATGGGGGCACAATGTAGGCATATTACTGAGGGCACAATGTGGGGATATTACTTGAGGGCACAATGTGGGCCTATTACTGGGGGACATAGTAAATGGGGGCACAATGTAGGCATATTACTGAGGCACAATGTGGGCATATTACTGAGGGCACAATGTGGGCCTATTACTGGGGACATAGTAATGGGGGCACAATGTAGGCATATTACTGAGGGCACAATGTGGGCATATTACTGAGGGCACAATGTGGGGCCTATTACTGGGGACATAGTAATGGGGGCCACAATGTAGGCATATTACTGAGGGCACAATGTGGGCATATTACTGAGGGCACAATGTGGGCCTATTACTGGGGACATAGTAATGGGGGCACAATGTAGGCATATTACTGAGGGCACAATGTGGGCATATTACTGAGGGCACAATGTGGGCATAGTTAGTGAGGGCACAATGTGGGCATATTACTGAGGGCACAATGTAGGCATATTACTGAGGGCACAATGTGGGCATATTACTGAGGGCACAATGTGGGCATATTACTGAGGGCACAATGTGGGCATATTAACTGAGGCACAATGTGGGCATATTACTGAGGGCACAATGTGGGCATATTACTGGGGACATAGTAATGGGGGCACAATGTAGGCATATTACTGGGAGCACAGCTGGACATATTACTGGGGGGCACATAACAGGTAATATTACTGGGGAGCACAATGTGGTCATATCACTGGGGGCATATTAATGGGGGCACAGCTGGGGATATTACTTGGGGCACAATGTGGGAATAAATACTGTGCAGTGGCATGAAGGGTGAATAATTACTATGTGGGGGCACTAAGGGGACTGGGGTGTATAGTTAGGTTTTGGGCAGAGTTAGAGGCGTGGCCTAGTGCGGAAAAAAATTTGCCATGGCGCACAATTTGTCCCTCTTTGGTGGTTTGCAAAGTTGGGAAGTATGCAATAGGGAATCTCCGAAACTACTCAATGTGGACCTGGAGACATAGAGGGGGGAGGGGTTCCAGTAATAACAGGACATTCTGGGGGAGGGGAGCAAACCTTTCCTTCTCTCATATATGGCAGCTCAAACAGATGATAAACTGGACCCGATCGTCTCAGACGCCTTCCTTATACGTCCTGCAGCAGGAGCTCATCCTGATAACCATCTGCTGATCCAGCCAGAGCCCGATGACATCATCAGCACCTCCATAACATCACGTGTCCCTGCAGCAGAAGCATTATTACCTCCAGAGGTCAGAGTAACAACATTATCCTGTACCCCGAGTGTCAGTGTCATTATCCTGTACCCCGAGTGTCAGTGTCAGTATCCTGTACCCCAAGTGTCATTATCCTGTACCCCAAGTGTCATTATCCTGTACCCCAAGTGTCAGTGTCATTATCCTGTACCCCGAGTGTCATTATCCTGTACCCCAAGTGTCAGTGTCATTATCCTGTACCCCAAGTGTCAGTGTCATTATCCTGTACCCCGAGTGTCAGTGTCATTATCCTGTACCCCGAGTGTCATTATCCTGTACCCCAATTGTCAGTGTCATCATCCCCCTGTACCCCGAGTGTCAGTGTCATCATGCTGTACCGCGAGTGTCAGTGTCATTATCCCGTACCCCAGTGTCAGTGTCATTATCCCGTACCCCAGTGTCAGTGTCATTATCCTGTACCCCGAGTGTCAGTGTCATTATCCCCTGTACCCTAGTGTCAGTGTCATTATTCCTGTACCCCGAGTGTCAGTGTCATTATCCTGTACCCCGAGTGTGGTCATGTCATTATCCTGTACCCCAAGTGTCAGTGTCATTATCTGTACCCCGTGTCAGTGTCATTATCCTGTACCCCGAGTGTCATTATCCTTACCCTGTAGTCCAAGTGTCAGTGTCATTATCCTGTACCCCGAGTGTCAGTGTCATTATCCTGTACCCCGAGTGTCAGTGTCATTATCCTGTACCCCGAGTGTCAGTGTCATTATCCTGTACCCCGAGTGTCAGTGTCATTATCCCGTACCCCAAGTGTCAGTGTCATTATCCCGTACCCAAGTGTCATTATCCAGTGTCCCCGGAGTGTCATTATCCTGTCCCCAAGTGTCAGTGTCATTATCCTGTACCCGAGTGTCAGTGTCATTATCCTGTACCCCGAGTGTCAGTGTCATTATCCTGTACCCCAAGTGTCAGTGTCATTATCCGTACCCCGAGTGTCAGTGTCATTATCCTGTACCCCGAAGTGTCAGTGTCATTATCCTGTACCCCAAGTGTCCGTGTCATTATCCTGTAACCCCGAGTGTCAGTGTCATTATCCTGTACCCCGAGTGTCAGTTATCACTGTACCCCTGTAGTGTCATTATCCTGTACCCAAGTGTCAGTGTCATTATCCTGTACCCGAGTGTCAGTGTCATTATCCTGTACCCCGAGTGTCAGTGTCATTATCCTGTACCCCGAGTGTCAGTTATCCTGTACCAAGTGTCAGTGTCATTATCCCTGTACAAGTGTCATTATCCTGTACCCCGAGTCAGTGTCAGTGTCATTATCCTGTACCCCGAGTGTCAGTGTCATTATCCTGTACCCCAGTGTCAGTGTCATTATCCTGTACCCGAGTGTCATTATCCTGTACCCCAAGTGTCAGTGTCATTATCCTGTACCCCGAGTGTCAGTGTCATTATCCTGTACCCCGTAGTGTCAGTGTCATTATCCTGTACCCCGAGTGTCAGTGTCATTACTCCGTACCCCGAGTGTCAGTGTCATTATCCTGTACCCCTGTACCCAGTGTCATTATCCGTGTACCCCCGAGTGTCAGTGTCATTATCCTGTACCCCAAGTGTCAGTCAGTGTCATTATCCTGTACCCCCGAGTGTCAGTGTCATTATCCCGTACCCGAGTGTCAGTGTCATTATCCTGTACCCCGAGAGTTCATTATCCTGTACCCCCAAGTGTCCGTGTCATTATCCTGTACCCCAATTGTCAGTGTCATTATCCTGTAGTGTCCCCGAGTGTCATTATCCTGTACCCCAAGTGTCATGTCATTATCCTGTACCCGAGTGTCAGTGTCATTATCCTGTACCCCGAGTGTCAGTGTCATTATCCCGTACCCCGAGTGTCAGTGTCATTATCCCGTACCCCGAGTGTCAGTGTCATTATCCTGTACCCAAGTGTCAGTGTCAGTGTCATTATCCTGTACCCCGAGTGTCATTATCCTGTACCCGTGTCAGTGTCATGTACCTGTCAGTGTCATTATCCTGTACCCCGAGTGTCAGTGTCATTATCCTGTACCCGAGTGTCAGTGTCATTATCCTGTACCCCGAGTGTCAGTGTCATTATCCTGTACCCCGAGTGTCAGTCATTATCGTCCCCGTGTCATTATCCTGTACCGTGTCAGTGTCCCCAAGTGTCAGTGTCATTATCCCGTACCCCGTGTCATTATCCTGTACCCCGAGTGTCAGTGTCATTATCCTGTACCCCGAGTGTCAGTGTCATTATCCTGTACCCCAAGTGTCAGTGTCATTATCCTGTACCCGAGTGTCAGTGTCATTATCCTGTACCCCAAGTGTCATTATCCCTGTACCCAAGTGTCAGTGTCATTATCCTGTACCCCGAGTGTCAGTGTCATTATCCTGTACCCCAAGTGTCAGTGTCATTATCTGTACCTGTACCAAGTGTCAGTGTCATTATCCTGTACCCCAAGTGTCATTATCCTGTACCCCAAGTGTCATTATCCTGTACCCCGAGTGTCAGTGTCATTATCCCGTACCCCGAGTGTCAGTGTCATTATCCCGTACCCCGAGTGTCAGTGTCATTATCCGTACCCTAGTGTCAGTGTCATTATTCCCGTACCCCGAGTGTCAGTGTCATTATCCCGTACCCCAAGTGTCCGTGTCATTATCCTGTACCCCAATTGTCAGTGTCATTATCCTGTACCCGAGTGTCATATCCTGTACCCCCAATTGTCAGTGTCATTATCCGTACCCCTAGTGTCAGTGTCATTATCCCGTACCCCTAGTGTCAGTGTCATTATCCCGTACCCGAGTGTCAGTGTCATTATCCCCGTACCCCGAGTGTCAGTGTCATTATTCCGTACCCCAAGTGTCAGTGTCATTATCCTGTACCCCGAGTGTCATTATCCTGTACCCCAAGTGTCCGTGTCATTATCCTGTCCCCGAGTGTCATTATCCTGTCCCCCGAGTGTCAGTGTCATCATCCTGTACCCCGAGTGTCAGTGTCATTATCCTGTACCCCGAGTGTCCGTGTCATTATCCTGTACCCCCAAGTGTCCGTGTCATTATCCCGTACCCCAAAGTGTCAGTGTCATTATCCTGTTCCCCAAGTGTCAGTGTCATCATCCTGTACCCAAGTGTCAGTGTCATTATCCTGTACCCAAGTGTCATTATCCTGTACCCCAAGTGTCAGTGTCATTATCCTGTACCCCAAGTGTCAGGGTCATTATCCTGTACCCCAAGTGTCATTATCCTGTACCCCCAATTGTCAGTGTCATTATCCTGTACCCGAGTGTCGGTGTCATTATCCTGTACCCCAAGTGTCAGTGTCATTATCTTGTACCCCAAGTGTCAGTGTCATTATCCTGTACCAAGTGTCATTATCCTGTTCCCCCAAGTGTCAGTGTCATTATCCCCGTACCCCGTCAGTGTCAGTGTCATTATCCCGTACCCCGAGTGTCAGTGTCTTATCCTGTACCCCGAGTGTCATTGTCATTATCCTGTACCCGAGTGTCAGTGTCATTATCCCGTACCCCAGTGTCAGTGTCATTATCCTGTACCCCGAGTGTCAGTGTCATTATCCTGTACCCCAGTGTCAGTGTGTCATTATCCTGTACCCCGAGTGTCAGTGTCATTATCCTGTACCCCGAGTGTCAGTGTCATTATCCTGTACCCGAGTGTCAGTGTCATTATCCTGTACCCGAGTGTCATTATCCTGTTACCGTCATTATCCTGTACCCCAAGTGTCAGTGTCATTATCCTGTACCCCGAGTGTCAGTGTCATTATCCTGTACCCCAAGTGTCAGTTGTCATTATCCTGTACCCAGTGTCAGTCATTATCCTGTACCCCAAGTGTCAGTTCATGTTCCTGTATATCCGTACCCCAAGTGTCAGTGTCATTATCCTGTACCCGTGTCAGTGTCAATTATCCCTGTCCCCCCGAGTGTCATTATTCTGTCCCCCGAGTGTCAGTGTCATTATCCTGTACCCCAAGTGTCAGTGTCATCATCCTGTACCCAGAGTGTCATTATCCTGTACTCCGAGTATCAGTGTCATTATCCTGTATCCCGAATGTCATTATCCCGTACCCCTAGTGTCAGTGGTCATTATCCCGTACCCCGAGTGTCAGTGTCATTATCCGTACCCCTAGTGTCAGTGTCATTATTCCGTACCCCAAGTGTCAGTGTCTTATCCTGTACCGAGTGTCTTTCTGTACCCCAAAGTGTCCGTGTCATTATCCTGTACCCAAGTGTCAGTGTCATTATCCTGTCCCCCGAGTGTCATTATCCTGTCCCCCGAGTGTCAGTGTCATTATCCTGTACCCCGAGTGTGTGTTGACAGTGCATTATCCTGTACCCCAGTGTCCGTGTCATTTATCCTGTACCCCAAGTGTCGCCGTGTCATTAATCCGTACCCAAGTGTCAGTGTCATTATCCTGTACCCCAAGTGTCATTATCCTGTACCCCAAGTGTCAGTGTCATTATCCTGTACCCCAAGTGTCCAGGCGTCATTATCCTGTACCCCAAGTGTCATTATCCTGTACCCCAATTGTCAGTGTCATTATCCTGTACCCCGAGTGTCGGTGTCATTATCCTGTACCCCAAGTGTCAGTGTCATTATCTTGTACCCCAAGTGTCAGTGTCATTATCCTGTACCCCAAGTGTCATTATCCTGTACCCCAAGTGTCATTATCCTGTACCCCGAGTGTCAGTGTCATTATCCCGTACCCCGAGTGTCAGTGTCATTATCCCGTACCCCGAGTGTCAGTGTCATTAATCCCGTACCCCTAGTGTCAGTGTCATTATCCCGTACCCCGAGTGTCAGTGTCATTATCCCGTACCCCAAGTGTCCGTGTCATATCCTTACCCAATGTCAGTGTCATTATCCTGTACCCGAGTGTCATTATCCTGTACCCCAATTTGTCAGTGTCATTATCCCGTACCCCTAGTGTCAGTGTCATTATCCGTACCCCTAGTGTCAGTGTCATTATCCCGTACCCCGAGTGTCAGTGTCATTATCCCGTACCCCTAGTGTCAGTGTCATTATTCCGTACCCCAAGTGTCAGTGTCATTATCCTGTACCCCGAGTGTCATTATCCTGTACCCAAGTGTCCGTGTCATTATCCTGTCCCCGAGTGTCATTATCCTGTCCCCCGAGTGTCAGTGTCATCAATCCTGTACCCCGAGTGTCAGTGTCATTATCCTGTACCCCGAGTGTCCGTGTCATTATCCTGTACCCCAAGTGTCCGTGTCATTATCCCGTACCCAAGTGTCAGTGTCATTATCCTGTCCCCAAGTGTCAGTGTCATATCTGTACCCTAAGTTGTCAGTGTCATCATCTGTACCCAAGTGTCATTATCCTGTACCCCAAGTGTCAGTGTCATTATCCTGTACCCCAGTGTCATTATCCTGTACCCCAGTGTCAGTGTCATTATCCTGTACCCCAAGTGTCATTATCCTGTACCCCAAGTGTCAGTGTCATTATCCTGTACCCCAAGTGTCAGTGTCATTATCCTGTACCCCGAAGTGTCATTATCCTGTACCTGTCCCAGTGTCATTATCCGTACCCGAGTGTCAGTGTCATTATCCCTGTACCCCAAGTGTCAGTTGTCATTATCCTGTACCCCAAGTGTCAGTGTCATTATCCTGTACCCCGAGTGTCAGTGTCATTATCCTGTACCCCAAGTGTCAGTGTCATTATCCTGTACCCCAGTGTCAGTGTATCCTGTACCCCAGTCAGTGTCATTATCCTGTACCCCAGTGTCAGTGTCATTATCCTGTACCCCGAGTGTCAGTGTCATTATCCTGTACCCCGAGTGTCAGTGTCATTATCCTGTACCCCGAGTGTCATTTCCTGTACCCGAGTGTCAGTGTCATTATCCTGTACCCCTGTCAGTGTCATTATCCTGTACCCCGAGTGTCAGTGTCATTATCCTGTACCCCCAAGTGTCAGTGTCATTATCCTGTACCCGAGTGTCAGTGTCATTATCCTGTACCCCGAGTGTCAGTCAGTGTCATTATCCTGTACCCCGAGTGTCAGTGTCATTATCCTGTACCCCGAGTGTCAGTGTCATTATCCCTGTACCCCGAGTGTCAGTGTCAGTGTATCCCCTGTACCCCAGTGTCAGTGTCATTATGTCCCCATGTATCCTGTATCCTGTACCCCGAGTGTCAGTGTCATTATCCTGTACCCCAAGTGTCAGTGTCATTATCCTGTACCCAAGTGTCATTATCCTGTACCCCAAGTGTCAGTGTCATTATCCTGTACCCCAAGTGTCATTATTCCTGTACCCCATGAGTTTCCTGTCATTATCCCGTACCCCAAGTGTCAGTGTCATTATCCTGTACCCCAAGTGTCAAGTGTCATTATCCTGTACCCCGAGTGTCAGTGTCATTATCCTGTCATTATTCTGTCCCCCGAGTGTCAGTGTCATTATCCTGTACCCAAGTGTCAGTGTCATCATCCTGTACCCAGAGTGTCATTATCCTGTACTCCGAGTATCAGTGTCATTATCCTGTTAATCCCGAATGTCATTATCCCGTACCCCGAGTGTCAGTAGTTCATTATCCCGTACCCGAGTGTCAGTGTCATTATCCTGTACCCAAGTGTCAGTGTCATTATCCTGTACCCCAAGTGTCAGTGTCATTATCCTGTATCCCGAGTGTCATTATCCTGTACCCCGAGTGTCAGGGTCATTATCCTGTACCCCAAGTGTCATTATCCTGTACCCCAAGTGTCAGGGTCATTATCCTGTCCCCCGAGTGTCAGTGTCATTATCCTGTACCCAAGAGTCAGGGTCATTATCCTGTCCCCCGAGTGTCAGTGTCATTATCCTGTACCCCGAGTGTCCGTGTCATTATCCTGTACCCCGAGTGTCCGTGTCATTATCCTGTACCCCGTCATTATCCTGTACCCCAAGTGTTTCTGTACCCCAAGTGTAGTGTCATTACCTGTACCCCGAGTGTCATTATCCTGTACCCCAAGTGTCATTATCCTGTACCCCAAGTGTCATTATCCTGTACCCCAAGTGTCAGTGTCATTATCCTGTACCCCAAGTGTCAGGGTCATTATCCTGTACCCCAAGTGTCAGGTCATTATCCTGTACCCCAAGTGTCAGGGTCATTATCCCTGTACCCCAAGTGTCAGGGTCATTATCCTGTACCCCAAGTGTCATTATCCTGTACCCCAAGTGTCCGTGTCATTATCCCGTACCCCAAGTGTCATTATCCTGTACCCCGAGTATCAGTGTCATTATCCTGTATCCCGAGTGTCATTATCCCGTACCCAAGTGTCAGTGTCATTATCCTGTACCCCAAGTGTCATTATCCTGTACCCCAAGTGTCAGGGTCATTATCCTGTACCCTAGTGTCAGTGTCATTATCCTGTACCCCAAGTGTCAGTGTCATCATCCTGTACCCCGAGTGTCATTATCCTGTACCCCGAGTGTCATTATCCCGTACCCCAAGTGTCCGTGTCATTATCCTGTACCCCAAGTGTCAGTGTCATTATCCTGTACCCCGAGTGTCAGTGTCATTATCCTGTACCCCGAGTGTCATTATCCTGTACCTCAAGTGTCAGTGTCATTATCCTGTACCCCAAGTGTCAGTGTCATTATCCCGTACCCCGAGTGTCATTATCCTGTACCCCGAGTGTCAGTGTCATTATCCTGTACCCCAAGTGTCCGTGTCATTATCCCGTACCCCGAGTGTCATTATCCTGTACCCCGAGTATCAGTGTCATTATCCCGTACCCCGAGTATCAGTGTCATTATCCCGTCCCCCGAGTGTCAGTGTCATTATCCTGTCCCCCAAGTGTCAGTGTCATTATCCTGTACCCCAAGTGTCATTATCCTGTACCCCGAGTATCAGTGTCATTATCCCGTACCCCGAGTGTCAGTGTCATCATCCTGTACCCCGAGTGTCAGTGTCATTATCCTGTACCCCGAGTGTCATTATCCTGTACCCCAAGTGTCAGTGTCATTATCCTGTACCCCGAGTGTCCGTGTCATTATCCTGTACCCCGAGTGTCAGTGTCATTATCCTGTACCCCGAGTGTCAGTGTCATTATCCTGTACCCCGAGTGTCAGTGTCATTATCCTGTACCCCGAGTGTCAGTGCCATTGGCTGCAGGACACAGGACCTCTGGTGGCAGACATTTAATAAACCGCTCCTCACTGTCTCTCTTGATGTCTATGGGTTTGGGCACATTAGATCCTTAGTTATACCTTACGTCTACTTGGATGAAGTTCTGCTGGAGCTGTGGAGTCTATTACTGCACCCTCTCTCCGCGTCTCAGCATCATTTTCATAAAGTGACTCCGGGCACGAGTTTCTACCTCGGATGATGCCAAAGTAAATACGGAACTTAACATTAGTAAGGCATGTGCAAATTTACTGAAACAGTAGATATGAGGCTCTTAAAAAGAGATGTGACATCACAAAATGTTATTTTATTATAATTCAGCATGAAAAGGTTTACCTTTCTAATGTACTTTCTATTAAAAGAATTCTCTACTTCATTATAATAGTGCCCCCTAGTGTTTAATCTGTATAGTAATCTGCACGTCCACCTAATCAGGTAGTCGCACATGCTCAGTTTGTCCTTTAACGGTCAACACCTGTATCTACTGTGAGCAGCTGTGATCCCCTGAGCCACAGCAGAAAGGTTACACCCCTGAGAAATGACATGTCTACTGAGCCAAAGCAGAAAGGACACGCCCCTGAGCTGCCAGCCTGAAATAACCTAGTAGAGCAATTGGATCAATGAACGTGGAGAACTTTGGATCCATGTAAGGTACAGGGCTGGTTCTAGCGTTGTTAGAAAGGTATTGTCATGTTCTATATGATGTCTGATTTTTACTATCCACATCAATCATGGCATAACCCCTTAAAGAGGCAGGTGCAGGACAGGATTTCTATCGTGACACAGTCCTAGCAGTTATCTGAATCTACCACTAGGTGGAACACATACACAGCTCCCATTGCATTTGATGCAGGATCTATATAAACTTCATATGAGGCTAGCTCCACCTAGAGGTCATTGCAGAAAGACAGAAATATGTAATTTATCAGGTCAGCAAAACATATGCAGATATAGTAATATGTTAATAAGCACAACTTTTGGACCTCAAACAAAACGGTGGACTTTAACGACAGCAGTATCTGTTGGTCAGGACACTAGGGGCACCAGCATTGGGTTGCTTGGGGCACTTGTCATCATTTCCAATTGTATCCTTAGTAATTACTGTTTCTGACATGTCAGCCTGAGCCCAAATATGTAGGCACGGGATAGGCTTATGGAGGAAGGAAGGGCATTGTGGCTAACAAGAGGACAATCTATGGAGGCCACCAGTGGTATCTAGTATAAAAACCATGGGACTAGCTAGAAAAATACAGATGTCTTATAGCTGGAAGAAGAGCAATGCAAGAGCTAACGTTAGTTCATTGAGAAGTTGACATTGTGTCAATACTTCCTTGACCTGAGCCATCTTGACCTTGTTGAATGATGGGCCACCAAGAATGGAAAATAGTTTGAGGTGTTACAATCTTGATGATAGATAATCAAACCTTTTTGGAGTAGACCACAACTATGCCTAGACCAATTTTTGGTGGTTTTCTCATGGAGCTTGTCATTTGGAGAGAAGTCATTCAGGCTCAACTAAAGTGGTCTCTCAAGACCTGTTTAAGACATTGCACACACATCTCTTTACCACCTCCACCGATTCTAGATTTGTCCTCACAAAGGAGCACACCCCAGTAGGACAACTGAATGTCTGATGTAAGATCTTCTGAAGCAGGATCTGGTACCTCTGCTCCTTAGTTTTCTCCAGAGTCTTGTCACTACAGACCACCCCGATGACTTGGGTAGAACTCATTGTAACTCTTGTTTTGATGTCAGCAAGTATCTCTTTGACCTGAGCCATGTTGTCCTCCTCCTCGAGGAACCCTGAGCGAAAGACGACCAAGATAAGTGGGTAAGGGAAGGATCTTGGTTTGGGGAGCTGTATACACGCTCTGGTTGACTTCTTTTGTCTTTCCAGAGTCTCGACCCCGGCTTCTTCTCGGTTGTCCATTTTGCAGTGGTCATCATCAAAGAGGGCTTTAGTAATCTCTTTGAAAACTCGAGTCTTTTCAGAGTTGCGAGGAGATGGACAGATATTCCCAAGGAGGAGAAATCTCTCTTTGCCACCCACCTGGCCAACCAGTTCTTGAAACGATCTTTCCAGTTGCATGTTGTCATCTTCTTCTGACTGATATCCACCTGTGAAACAAATTCAGAAATTGAGCTGATCTATTGTGATTTCTCAGTTCTTGGGTGGTGGAGACAATTCCTAGTATCTCGCTCAGATGTAATAGGATAAACTGTATATACTAACTAAATCATGTTAAAAAAAGATTAAAAGTAAATATAAAAAAAAAAGTAAAAATGTTGTAAATGACCATGAGGTTAGTACGGTATCAATATAGTCCTGGCCCGACAGCTGCTAAGGCGGGGCCCTCACACTTATGGGATATATGGTGTATGGCATAGGTTGTGGCTATTTATATAATGATAAGACGATGCAGTTCTCTCTAAAGACATAAAATACTTGTCCTACAATGATAGGAATGTCAGTACGCTATAATGTGCTGGTTTAGTATGAATTATCAGACGTCGGCCTCGTCTCAATAGATCTTAGTACAATACTGGGTTATAGTTCTATGAATATGTTAGGTGAAATTCACACACTGACACACTGTCCGCTTTTCATGGCCATTTTTTTTTAACCATTTGTGCATCCATTTTCTGCCTGGCTGGATTTCATCAAAAGATGATTCTCATTGAGTTTAAAAAAAAATAAAAATAAATAAACCTGTAAACTAATAAATAATGCCCCCCATAGTGCCCCCAGTATAAATAATGCCCCCCATAGTGCCCCCAGTATAAATAATGCCCCCCATAGTGCCCCCAGTATAAATAATACCCCCCATAGTGCCCCCAGTATTAAAAATACCCCCCATAGTGCCCCCAGTATAAATAATGCCCCCATAGTGCCCCCAGTATAAATAAAGCCCCCATAGTGCCCCCAGTATAAATAAAGCCCCCCCATAGTGCCCCCAGTATAAATAATGCCCCCCATAGTGCCCCAGTATAATGCCCCCCATAGTGCCCCCAGTATAAATAATACCCCCCATAGTGCCCCCAGTATAAATAATACCCCCCATAGTGCCCCCAGTATAAATAATGCCCCCCATAGTGCCCCAGTATAAATAATGCCCCCATAGTGCCTCCAGTATAAATAATGCCCCCCATAGTGCCCCCAGTATAAATAATGCCCCCCATAGTGCCCCCAGTATAAATAATGCCCCCCATAGTGCCCCCAGTATAAATAAAGCCCCCCATAGTGCCCCCAGTATAAATAATACCCCCCATAGTGCCCCTTGTATAAATATCCCCATAGTGCCCCCAGTATAAATACACCCTTTTGTGCCCCCAGTATAAATACACCCTTTTGTGCCCCCAGTATAAACAATACCCCATACTGCCCCCAGTATAAACAATACCCCCATAGTGGCCCCATTATAAATAATGCCCCATTATAAATAATGCCCCCATAGTGCCCCCAGTATAAATAATGCTTCCATAGTGCCCCCAGTATAAATAATACCCCCCATAGTGCTCCATGTATAAATACCCCCATAGTGCCCCCAGTATAAATAAAGCACCCTTTTGTGCCCCCAGTATAAACAATACCTCCATAGTGCCCCCAGTATAAATAATGCCCCCATAGTGGCCCCATTATAAATAATGCCCCCATTATAAATAATGCCCCCATAGTGCCCCCAGTATAAATAATGCTTCCATAGTGCCCCCAGTATAAATAATACCCCCCATAGTGCTCCATGTATAAATACCCCCATAGTGCCCCCAGTATAAATAAAGCACCCTTTTGTGCCCCCAGTATAAACAATACCTCCATAGTGCCCCCAGTATAAACAATACCCCCATAGTGGCCCCATTATAAATAATGCCCCCATTATAAATAATGCCCCCATAGTGCCCCCAGTATAAATGCTTCCATAGTGCCCCCAGTATAAATAATACCCCCCATAGTGCTCCATGTATAAATACCTCCATAGTGCCCCCAGTATAAATAATGCCCCCCATAGTGCCCCCAGTATAAATAATGCCCCCCATAGTGCTCCAGTATAAATAATGCCCCCCATAGTGCCCCCAGTATAAATAATACCCCTCTAGTGGCCGCAGTATAAATAATGCCCCCATAATTCCCCCAGTATAAATAACGCAATCTTGTGCCCCCATTAGTTATAATTGCCACAGTAAAGATAAGGGCCCCTTAGTGCCTCCCACTAGCTATGATAGCCCACATACATATGTAATGGCCCCCGGTTGTGCCCCCACCTCACCCCCCCATCCCTGCTAATGGTAACAAAAAAAACATCTCACCCCATCCACTTGAATGCACAGGGACACTCACTCATTGAATTCTCGCAATGCACTGGAGGCTGCAGGACATGACATTCCCAGCGTCACAATGTCACACATGACATCACAGCACTTGGATTGCAGATTCTGCTGCACCCAGTGCATAGTGAGGGTTCGAGGGTCCCCGTACGTTGAAGTGGATGGGGTGAGATTTTTTTTAAATTTAACTCCTGAAAGTCCCTTGTAGCATCTATAATAGCTGGTAGGTGGGCACACTCCTGTCTATACAGGTAAAAACCGGCCCATGGATTCCATCTGGCCAAAATTAAGACATCTCATATTTTGATGGCCGCTATTTACTGGCTGTTAAAATAAACAGTCATGTGAATAGCCCCATAGATTTTAACTGGGTTTAATAATGACTTTGTGAGCTGATACTTATATGGCCGCCACATGGGAATCAGTACCGGCTGTAACTAGGATCCATAGGAGTGGCAAGGGTCGGGCGAGAAGCAGTCTTAGAACATGTATTAATAGTTCCTTGTTACAAACTGGTATATAGTCCTGCACTCAACTTGTAGGCAGCTAGAGAGAGGCACTAGACAGCGGCACACAAGGAACCGTATGGAGTAAGAGATGTGCCACCATACAGGTCTCATGTCATAGTAACATAGTAACATAGTAACATAGTTTATAAGGCCGAAAAAAGCCCTCTGTCCATCCAGTTCGACCTGTTATCCTACAAGTTGATCCAGAGGAAGGCAAAAAACCCCTGTGCGGTAGAAGCCAATTTTCCTCACTTTAGGGGAAAAAAATTCCTTCCCGACTCCAATCAGGCAATCAGAATAACTCCCTGGATCAACAACAACCCATATCTAGTAACTATAACCTGTAATGTTATTACCCTCCAGAAATACATCCAGGCCCCTCTTGAACTCTTTTACTGAACTTACCATCACCACCTCCTCAGGGAGAGAGTTCCATAGTCTCACTGCTCTTACCGTAAAGAATCCTCTTCTATGTTTGTGTACAAACCTTGTTTCCTCCAGGCGCAGAGGATGTCCCCTCGTCACAGTCACAGTCCTGGGGATAAATAGATGATGGGAGAGATCTCTGTACTGACCTCTGATATATTTATACATAGTTATTACATCTCCCCTCAGTCGTCTTTTTTCTAAAGTGAATAACCCTAATTTTGATAATCTTTCTGGGTACTGTAGTCCACCCATTCCAGCTATGACTTTAGTTGCCCTCCTCTGAACCCTCTCCAGCTCTGCTCTGTCTGCCTTGTTCACAGGAGCCCCAGAACTGTACACAGTACTCCATGTGTGGTCTGACTAGTGATGTGTAAAGTGGCAGGACTATGTTCTCATCACGGGCATCTATGCCCCTTTTGATGCAACCCATTATCTTATTGGCCTTGGCAGCAGCTGTCTGACACTGGTTTCTGCAGCTTAGTTTGCTGTTCACTAAAATTCCTAGGTCCTTTTCCATGTCAGTTACCCAATGTTTTACCATTTAGTATGTACTGGTGACTTGCATTATTCCTTCCCATATGCATAACCTTACATTTGTCAGTGTTAAACCTCATCTGCCACTTCTCTGCCCAAGCCTCCAGTCTATCCAGATCCATCTGTAGCAGTATACTGTCCTCTTCTGTGTTAATTACTTTACACAGTTTAGTGTCATCTGCAAAAATTGATATTTTACTGTGCAAGCCTTCTACAAGATCATTAATAAATATATTGAAGAGAGTAGGGCCCAATACTGACCCCTGTGGTACCCCACTAGTGACAGTGACCCAATCTGAGTATGTACCATTAATAACCACCCTCTGTTTTCTGTCACTGAGCCAGTTACTTACCCACATACAGACATTTTCTCCCAGGCCAAGCATTCTCATTTTTATATACTAACCTTTTATGTGGTACAGTGTCAAATGCTTTGGAGAAGTCCAGATATATGATATCCATTGATTCCCCGCGGTCAAGTCTAGAACTTACCTCCTCATAGAAACTGATTAAATTGGTTTGACATGACCGATCCCTCATGAAGCCATGCTGATATGGAGTTATTTGCTTATTTTCATTGAGGTACTCCAAGATAGCATCTCTTAGAAAACCTTCAAACAGTTTACCCACTACAGATGTTAAACTTACCGGCCTATAGTTCCCGGGCTCTGTTTTTGGACCCTTTTTGAATATTGGCACCACATTTGCTATGCGCCAATCCTGTGGAACACTCCCTGTCAGTATAGAGTCCTTAAATATCAAGTATAAGGGTCTGGCAATGACATAACTTAATTCTCTTAGGATACGTGGGTGTATGCCATCCGGTCCTGGCGATTTGTCTATTTTAGTCTTTTTAAGACGCCCCAGTACTTCTTCTTGGGTCAGACAGGACACTTTTAAAGGGGAATTCACTTTTATATTCTGCATTTCATCTGACATTTTATTTTCCTCAGTGAATACAGTGGAGAAAAAAATATTTAAGAGTTTTGCTTTCTCCTCATCGCTCTCTGCTACTCCCCTCTCATTACTCTGTAAGGGGCCGACACCTTCAGATTTATACTTTTTAGTATTTATATAATTGAAGAACATTTTAGGGTTAGTTTTACTCTCTTTAGCAATTAGTCTTTCAGTCTCTAGTTTAGCTGCTTTTATTTGTCTTTTACAAATTCTATTTTTTTCCTTATAGTTTTTCAATGCTTCCTTGCTCCCCTCCTGTTTTAGTGATTTAAATGCTTTCTTTTTGTCATTTATTGCTTTTTTTACAGTTCTATTTATCCACATTGGTTTTTTCTTGTTTCTTATCATTTTATTCCTATACGGTATGTACCTCTCACAATTAGATATTAGGATGCTTTTAAAAATATCCCATTTTGTGGCTGTATTTTTATTTTCAAGCATTTTGTCCCAGTTAGTTAGACCTATGGCCTCTCTTAGATGGCTAAATTTTGCATTTTTGAAGTTAGGTATTTTTGTTCCTCCCTGAAGAAATGCTTTTTTTAATGACAATTTAAAGGTTATTATTTTATGGTCACTGTTACCCAGGTGTCCCCCAACCTGCACATCTGTTGTTCTGTCAGGTCTATTGTTTAATACTAAGTCCAGTATGGCCGTCCCTCTAGTCGGGTCCTGAACCAGTTGGGAAAGGTAATTGTCTTTGGTTATTGCCAAGAACCTGTTTCCTTTAGGAGATGTACAGGTTTCAGTTTCCCAGTCTATATCTGGGTAATTGAAATCCCCCATAATAACGACCTCATTATGATTTGCCGCTTCGTCTATTTCATTTAGAAGTAGATTTTCTGTGGACTCTGGTATATTAGGTGGTTTATAATAAACTCCTATTAGTATTTTATTATTGTTTTTGGCTCCATTTATTTCTACCCACAGTGACTCCACATCTTCATGTCCCTCACTTATATCTTCCCGCAGTGTGGGCTTTAGACAGGACTTTACATAAAGGCAGACCCCTCCCCCTCGCCGGTTTTGACGATCCTTTCTAAAAAGATAGTAACCCTGTACATTAACTGCCCAGTCATAGCTATCATCCAGCCATGTCAATGGCCTCAATCCCACCTATTGCTCCATGTGAAGCGTAAAGGACCAACAAATGAGTTAGACCATAGTGGGAAGAGAAGATGTCACGGAGGACCTTACTCTTCCAGTGGTACATGCTGCTTTCAATGATCTTATGTTGGCCAAGAACCTTTTGAGGGGTAATCGAGATACAAGCAAATCCTGCCTCGATGTGCCACCATACAGGTCTCATGTCAATGGCTTAGATCCCACTTATTCTTTCATGTGAACATAAAAGACCAATGATTGAGCTAGATCATAATGAGATGACTCAGAAGATGAGATGCTATGAGGAACCATAGGCTAGTTTCACAGTAGCGTTTGAGATCTCCAGCAGGCTGCTCTGGAAAAAGCATTGCCAGAATCCACCTGAATGCCCACGGGCCCCATTACCTACAATGTGGACCAGCGGAGGTCTGCCCACAACCTGGTAAATACGTGAAGAACTGGCCGGACTAAAACCGCAGCTCTCAAAACACTAATGTGAAGCTAGCCTTACTCTTCCAGTGGTACATTGTGTTTTCAAGGATCTTGTTGACCAGGAACCTTTTGAAGGGTAATTGAGACAGAAGGTAATCATGCCTCAACAGGGTGACATCATTGGTATTTTTCCAGGGAATCTTAAATAGGACTTGGCAGCTGTTGTGCCTTATCAGGTTCTCCGCCATCATTACACACTGCGCTGTGTGCGATTTGATAATAAAGAGGTGGAATGAGTCGTCGGTGGGGGGGTTCTAGACAAGAAATTTCAAAATTGGAGACAATTTTCTAAAAAGTGGACAGAACCCGATTGGCCGGACATATTATTACACTGGTGTGAGTTATAGCTGAAATCTACATCGACTCCTCGCCGTAGAAGATTGCAGTTTCTCAGATTTATTGAGTGGTGTGCTCAGCTGGATCTTCCTCAGGTTAGATTTTTAGACTTGCGTGCAAAACTCCCGTTTTCAGTAAATAAAGTGTTTAGTCAGAAATGATGTACACAGCTCTCAGGATTGCATCATTGTTTGTAATGCGATTACCACACTGGATAAATATAGAGATTGCTTAATACACTCAGGATTTTATTTTCTAGACTTCACTGGAAAAAAATAGATAAATGACCATATCTGCCCTTACCCAGCTGACATCTAGAATGATTTTACAAAAAGTTGAGTAACTGAAAATGCATTACATTTCTTATCCTCTAGTGATCCAATATTATACTCCAGAGCTGCACTTACTATTCTGCTGGTGCAGTCACTGTGTACATACATTACTTATCCTGTACTGATCCTGAGTTATATCTTGTATTATACTCCAGAGCTGCACTCACTATTCTGCTGGTGCAGTCATTGTGTACATACAGTACATTACTTATCCTGTACTGATCCTGAGTTATATCCTGTATTATACTCCAGAGCTGCACTCACTATTCTGCTGGTGCAGTCACTGTGTACATATATTACTTATCCTGTACTGATCCGGAGTTACATCCTATATTATACTCCAGAGCTGCACTCACTATTCTGCTGGTGCAGTCACTGTGTACATACATTACTTATCCTGTACTGATCCTGAGTTATATCCTGTATTATACTCCAGAGCTGCACTCACTATTCTGCTGGTGGAGTCACTGTGTACATACATTACTTATCCTGTACTGATCCTGAGTTACAGTGACTGCACCAGCAGAATAGTGAGTGCAGCTCTGGAGTATAATACAGGATGTAACTTAGGATCAGTACAGGATAAGTAATGTATGTACACAGTGACTGCACCAGCAGAATAGTGAGTGCAGCTCTGAAGTATAATACAGGATGTAACTCAGGATCAGTACAGGATAAGTAATGTATGTACACAGTGACTGCACCAGCAGAATAGTGAGTGCAGCTCTGGAGTATAATACAGGATGTAACTCAGGATCAGTACAGGTTAAGTAATGTATGTGCACAGTGACTGCACCAGCAGAATAGTGAATGCTGCTCTGGAGTATAATACAGGAGGTAACTCAGCATCAGTACAGGATAATAATAATGTATGTACACAGTGACTGCACCAGCAGAATAGTAAGCGCAGCTCTGGAGTATAATACAGGATGTAACTCGGGATCAGTACAGGATAATAATGTATGTACACAGTGACTGCACCAGCAGAATAGTGAGTGCAGCTCTGGAGTATAATACAGGATGTGACTCAGGATCAGTACAGGATAATAATGTATGTACACAGTGACTGCACCAGCAGAATAGTGAGTGCAGCTCTGGAGTATAATACAGGATGTAACTCAGGATCAGTACAGGATAATAATGTATGTACACAGTGACTGCACCAGCAGAATAGTAAGCGCAGCTCTGGAGTATAATACCTTGCTCGTCAGTCACCATACTGTACGTCTGCAACTGCAGCTACTACTTTTCCTACACAACCATGATCTCCTGCCTTGTCCATCAGGTTCCATACTGTACTGCTGCTGCCATCAAAAAAAGTCCGATTTTTAGGACTGCCTGTTCAGAACATGCTTTTGTAGGACTTGCCAAAGATCGGGTGAAAATATTCACCTTTCCCGACCCTTCTTTCCCCTCCGACACATGATGTCAGGGGAAGGGAAGGGTCAGTAAAAGTGAATACTATGTCAGGGCGAGAACTTCTCTAATAGAAAACTGCAATGAGGGTTATAATTAATCTAACAATTAATATTTTATAATTGATCTGAAAAAGATTTGACTTGATTAGAGATGAGCGAATCTTCCAAGATTTGCTTCGGCAAATATTTGCCAAATTTTTTAAAAAGATTCGCCTCGGATAAGATGCGATTCGGTTCAAGTTGCTTTAAAAAAATTTGTGTTCTGCAAACATTCCCGCGAATACGTACGCATGCGTGTACAAAGTGCGTACAAAGCTTTAGTGTATTATTGTCTAGGCCCACACAAATAAATAACACAGTAAAAGTACTCTACTTAAGTGAATACCTACGCATTAGCGTACAAGTTATATGATGCGTACGTAGCGTTAGAGTACAAAGATTTAAGAAGAATCTTCTGAAGCGAATCTGAAAAGATTCAGATTTGCTTCGGTGTAGAAAAAAAAAAATTAAGATTTGTATCAAATCTACGAAGCAGCGAATAGATTCGCTCATGTCTAGACTTGAATGATGGACCTGTGTCTATGTAACTATTTAATAGAATAGTGAGCGCAGCTCTGGAGTATAACAGGCTGTAAATTAGGATCTCTAGAATAAGTAGTGTTTGTCTGCAAATACACAACTTGTCAGCCCATCTCCAGCAGCATTGAGATATTCCCTGGACAGGAAGCCTTTTCTCCTTGAGAAAACAGACGATTTCCAGCACCACGATGAGCTTCAGCTAAACATCACTTTTATTGCTTCCATTAAAAAGAATTGAAATAGAGCAGTGTAACAGGTTTACGCGTTTCAGCTAAATGCCTTAGTTATGACTGAAAAGCTTTAACACATAAACTCGTTACCCTGCTCTATTACAGGTTTTTAGTGGAACCAATGAACCAGTCTTGACTGAAGATCATCTTGTTGCTGGAAACCATCTGTTTTCTCAAGTAATTTTTGTTTCTGACATCTGGCAGTATCCTCATGCCTCAAGTTGTCTACTTAGAGCAGGGATGGACAACCTGCGGCTCTCCAGCTGGTGCAAAACTACAACTCCGAGCATGCCCAGACTGCGTACAGCTATGTCTACAGCAGGACATGGTGGAAATTGTAATTTTACAACAGCTGGAGAGCCACAGGTTGACCACCCCTGCCCTGGAGCTATAGATCAATTAAAGAACTGCCGCAAAATGTTTTATTCCCTGACCTGTTGCATGATGTAATCTGTAGTGAATGCAATCTTCTCATCAGAGACTGTATTTATGAGTTATCCCCTCTCTTCTAATTGTAGCTGGGTCATGTGACCAACTCCCTGACCTCCAAATGACCCAGGACAGGAAGCCAGTCACTGCTCTATTCATTCCTATGAGACTGAGGCTCCCATAGGAATGCATAGAGAAATAGACTTCCTGTCCACACATAAGTCTCTGTGTGAGTTAGTGAGTCTGATTGCTGGTCACATGACACAGACGACAAACATCAGGGAGATATAACTCACAAATACAGACACTGGTAAGAAAACGACATTCACTACAGATTACATCTTGTACATTTCTAGCAGGACATGGAATAAAATTTTTTGCGGGAGTTCTTCTTTAACATTCTCAAAATGTGTAGTAAGAGGAGTCTAGAGGAACAGTAATGTACCTACCTGTTGTCACACCCATAGTTTTGGTGATCGTCTGCTTCACCTCCAGGATAGACTTTGGTTCACAACTGTTGTAGCAGCAGATTCCCCATGGCTGGTCTTTGAAGACCTGACTCATCAAGTTTCTCAGCTGTTCCTTGGACTTGATCTTTTTGTCGTCGTTTAAAGTCTCCCAAAAATAGACAATACCCACAACGGCAGACCTAAACTCTTTGGTCCTCAAACAAATGTCCTTCAGGATCTCTTTAATCAAGTTCTTAGAGTCCATTATAAGTTGTTCTCGAAACACTGCCAGAACGATGGGAAATTCCAGCATCCTCGACTTGGATACAGCCTTCGAGGTGATACAAGTCAGAGAAGTGTTAGGTCCATCAGTTGTGTTGTCGTTATCAGGTTTCCAAACCTTGGCCTTTTTGGGCGACTGAAAGAGAGCAGAAGACAATTCTTCAAGCAACTCACTACTGCCACCATCATCCTCTGGACAGTATCCAGACTCCCCCACTAGCAGTATATTCTCCTTTCCTCCAAGATTAATAATTGTTTCTTGGAACAGATCATTTAGTCCAGCCAAACCAAAGTTTTGAGCCCTGGTGAGCTCCACTTGACTTGACAGTTGAAAATTCTGAAGAGGTTGGTTTTCGTTGACAAGATGGAGGTGAGAAGATGTCGGTCTCTGGGCTTGAAGGATGGAGGAGATTCGCTGAGAGAGGTTCATGTTGGGTCTCTAAAGTCTTTAAGTGGTCCTATCTTTAAAATTTAAATGTTCTTTTTCCCCATCGATGTTCTCAGAAGTTCTTCTCTTCTTCAGCTTTACGTCTCACTTTCCTTTGCCTCTTATCTGAACTATGTGAAGTAGCAGCTTTCCTGCCAGCACTCCCTTATCACCTCAGGTTAGTCTATCTCAGCCAATTAATCATTAATGAGGTCATCATATGGGATTTAAAAATTTACTTTTCAGTTAGAGATTTGGTTAGAAGGACCCTTTACTGCCTGGGGTCGGTTAAAGATTGTATGGCATCGACTGCAATAAATTGATTTTTGTAGGTTTTCAATGATGTTTAATGGGTAATAGTTAAAGAGGTATTCCGGTTACCATAAATATAACTTATGTTTTAGACTAATTCATCATCAATCATTACCTCATATAATGTAAATTTCACATATTTTCCATTCAGTAGTTCTAAAAGTAGTTTTCTTCCTCTGCTACCCATTGTGTTCCTCATAAGTTACCATGGCATCGACCTGTAGTTCTGAGCCTTTGTCAGGTCAGGCATGCTCAGTGTGTTGCTATCAGTTCTCTAGCTAAATGTTAGTGTGCTGCTCATTACTGAGTAGAGGGGGCGTGTCTGCACTGTATATCAGGCAGCCAATCAGTGATCATCAACACCCATGAACAAGCACAGACTCACATCAGGAAAGCTAGGGATTGTGGGGATTGTAGTTTTGTGAGGGAAGATCAGGAGCCATGATACTGTCAGTGTGTTACAGGCTCACACAGGAGCTAGACAAATGGATTGCAGGATAAAATGAAGCTCTGGTTATATGTACAGGTATGGGTTCTGGTTATATGTACAGGTATGGGTTCTGGTTATATGTACAGGTATGGGTTCTGGTTATATGTACAGGTATGGGTTCTGGTTATATGTATAGGTATGGGTTCTGGTTGGGTCACAGCTTGAGGCCTTAATGCAGTTTATCAAACATTAAGTTACTTTACCGGAATACCTCTTTAAAAGGGTTGTCCACCATGGGACACCCTTGAGAGCAGCAACAAAACCCACTCAGTCTGGAGGACTCCTTGACCAACACATTACACAGTCGCCTGTCACATTCTAATTTCTCTACCAGTGTTCCTCCCTCCAGAGAACTGCCCTGTCCTGCATCACACATCTATATGAATGGTCACTGTATAATGGGCACTGCAGGAAATTGAACACTTTCTAACCATTTTCCCCACAGATTATATCCGATAGCTGAGGGTTCCAGGAGGGAGGGCACTTCGAGATCAGATTATTGCCTCAAGACCCTACAAACAAGCAGAATTTGTGGAGAACCTCTTTGAAGGCCGTGTCGTTTTTCTATACCACCACTAGAGGGAGCTTGCTGCATACCTTATTATTAAATTCAGTATTCATTAAGCACCAAAGCTCCCCCTAGTGGTGGCTGCAGACCTCCTAAAATTTTTCATTGGATTATCCAGGACTGTATTGTAAAAATGTAGCTCCTACCACTATATAATCTTGATCCTATTCAGATTCAAAAAAATAAACTGGTGGTGAGGGTGGACATTTAATTTATACACGGGCAGTGATCAGTCAACAGAAATGGTTCCCTTCCTCCTATTAGATCAGCGACTTGGACTGTCATGGTTCCATGATGTACCACTGAGTGAGTAGGTGGTTCACATACATATACAAGTCAGCACATAAAGCAGGGCTTAAAGGGGTTATCCCATAAATAATGTAAAAAATGAAAATCAGACATCATATAGTACATGGCAATCTCTTTCTAATAAAGCTAGAACCAGGCCTGTACCTCATATGGATCTAGAGATCTCCTCATTCATGGCTCTGCTAGATTTATATCAGACTGACAGCTTAAGGGGAGTGTCTTTTCCACCACAGCTCAGGCGGCGTGTCTCAGCTCTCCCTATCACAGCTCAGGGGGCGTGTCTCAGCTCTCCCCATCACAGCTCAGGAGGCGTGTCTCAGCTCTCCTTATCACAGCTCAGGGGGCGTGTCTCAGCTCTCCCTATCACAGCTCAGGGGGCGTGTCTCAGCTCTCCCTATCACAGATCAGGAGGCGTGTCTCAGCTCTCCCTATCACAGCTCAGGAGGCGTGTCTCAGCTCTCCCTATCACAGCTCAGGGGGCGTGTCTCAGCTCTCCCTATCACAGCTCAGGGGGCGTGTCTCAGCTCTCCCTATCACAGCTCAGGGGGCGTGTCTCAGCTCTCCCTATCACAGCTCAGGAGGCAGTTAAAAGATGAAACTGAGCATTTGCGGCCTTCTCAGTGAGCAGGACAAAGAAATAAGAAATTAAGTGGCACTATACAGATACATTTTACTGAATGACTCAGTAGTTATACAACATTTTTAATTACATACAAATACAAAAGTATTCAGACCCAGGTGCTGGTTTGAAAACTGTAAAATATTTTTCGTGGGACAACCCCTTTAACTATTACATCCTATCACCAATGGACAGATGCCTGTAACGTGCATGTGAAGAGTAACATACCCTACCCGTCCCTCTATTGTGTGCTATACTGGAGTATGGAGGTTTTTTTTAACCTTTACTTCCTGGTACAGAGTATACACAGCAAAGTCAATATCATTCTGTGCAATGTGGACTATCATCATTGATTGCAGAACATCCAAAGTGATAAATATTTGGGGGTGATTATTCTGTAATTATCCAGCTCTTCAGAACTTTAGAATTGTTTCAGATAGTGTTGGACTGGGGTTCCTTGGGCCCACCAGAGGAACTTTGTCTCAGGGACCAAAGACCTATATCAATAGTCTAACAGGCTTTGAATCAAAGAAATAGACACCAGTGGCAAGTGATTAGCTCCAAAGAGAACAAATTTTTTTTTTCTCCTGGACCTTTTGGGCCCACCCAAGGATCCCCCAGTGTGACAGGACATCCCTGGTTCCAGAGTTGTGTGCACTTGTTCACTTTGGGAGCTCCGTTTTGAGATAGATGGGACCAGCACCTATCTAAAATAGGTGGCACGTCCTTGAGATATGCCATCAATGTCTCTGGTGAGATGACCCCATTTAGACTGAGAATCATCACATCTTCATGATAGACCAAGATGATGCCCATTAATGTCCAATATTGGGAGGTCTTTACCCAAATGGGCTCTGTGGCAGATAAGCAGATACACCCTTCCCATACATCTCATCAAGGATTACAAAGTTTTTTATTGGATGGCAGGTTCTTCAGTGGCCAGATGTCCAACCCCTGAGGAGCTCATCATGAAGGGTTTCCATTGTAGGACCTCCCCTGGTCATCAAATAATATGGGGAGGCTCCGGCTGACTTCTGGGATGGCACTGTGTGGCGATAGGCCTGACTACAACTTTCTGACTCTATACTCCCCATTTTCAGGATCTCTACTTGCTGGCAGTGAATAGAAACACTTGTTTACATGGGGAGACTGAAAACCCTTAGATCATGGGAGGAGCTATAATGGGATGCAGAAGTGGGCCAAAAGAGACACTAACATTATAAACGGCACGTAGTAGGTGGGGCCCTTGTACAGCTTTGGCCTAGTGGCCCAGGAATGACTGTTCAGAAGTAATACGCCTTACTGCTGAGGGTTTGTTACTTTTCTATCCATGTAGACAATGCTCTGTAAGCTATACACAGGACAGGGGAGGAATTTTTACTGCTGACAGTTTGTTATAATGTATCGGTGCAGCATTCTCTCACAGAGGATTCAGCAGGCTGCATACAATTGTAACAAACCCTCTGCTGTTTGAAATACTAGGCCTGTGCAGTATTCCCAGACTCTGGATGCAAATATTAATGTTCAAACCATTTTCCAGATCTTCTTGCAGTCAGTGAATGGACAGGAGAGTTGGCTTGGATGGATGATAACAGGAAGCAACAGAGAGCACAAAAAATGCGGAGATGACTGAGCCGTAGAGTGGCCATCCGTCCGGTTTTTGGACTCCTGGTCCTCCATCCTGGCCAGAAGTCCTCCTTTTTTGGGGGCGCAGGAAGCAATGAGCGCTTCCATCAATACAGATGGAAGCGCTCATTGCAGGAGCTGGGTCCTGGTACTCACCGCTCAGCTCCTCCTGCGCTCCAGTACCTTCCTTGGTCTTCCTGTGTGCGCTGCACACGCCTGACTGGTACAGCGTCAGGACGTAGTGCGCGCACTCTGACCTGACGCTGCACGCAGTCAGGTGACAGTGCAGCGCGGGCAGAGAAGAGCGTCGGAGCGGAGCAGGTAAGATTTTTTTTTTTTTTTTATGGGGCACAGTGGGCTGATCTGAGGTGGCACTACAGGCTGATTTGAGGTCTGAAGGGGGCACTACAGGCTGATCTGAGGTCTGAAGGGGGCACTACAGGCTGATCTGAGGTCTGATGGGGGCACTACGGGCTGATCTGAGGTCTGAAGGGGGCACAGTGGGCTGATGTGAGGTCTGATGGGGGCACAGTGGGCTGATGTGAGGTCTGATGGGGGCACAGTGGGATAATCTGAGGTCTGATGGGGGCACACTGGGCTGATCTGAGATCTGATGGGGGCACAGTGGGATGATTTGAGGACCATTACAGCAGGTCCTTATTATTTCTGGGAGCACTACTGGAGGCACTATGGGGAAAATGGTTTCTATTATGGGGAATTATTACTACTACCAGGGGTACTATTGGGGGTGTTACTATTATTAGTACAATATGGAGGGCACTACTGCTAAAAAGGGATACTGGTGGAGCATTATCACTATTGGGGCACTATTACTAATGGGACACTCTAGGAGAGAATTATTAGTGGGAGCACGGTGACTATATGGGGTCCTACCTATATGGCACTGTTATATCTACAGTATAGTATTTGGGGACATTGGGGAGCACAGTGGGCGCAGTATTTTAGGCAGCAGCAGGATAACAGTAAAAGTGGGTAATCTATGATGTCTTTGTTGCAGAGAGAAGATGGAGCTGAAAGAAGTGTCATGGAGGTGTGGGCCAAATAGAGAAGATGAGAAAAGAGAAGATCTACATCAGGAAGACGTCACTGGATGTAAGAGGTAAGTGGTGCTGTATCATCTGGTATGTCTGGTGCTGGTGAATGTAATGTCCATCCAGATATGTGTCACCTGCCGGTATATGGTATGTTACTGCTGCAGCCAATCAGTGCTCTAATGCTGAGCTGCAGTGGTCACATGCCATACACCTGCACATCAGTGTGCACATCACCAGCACTATGACAGATGTGCACACTCGCCCATTACATGCCTGTCAGTCTTTGTTTACGTGGCAGCAGCAATGATGCCAGAAAGTCCAGCGTGTCACAGGCGTCACCACTGCAGCCATATAACCAAAGCATTCAATGGCAGGGAGGGAACAGCTGAGAATTGTGGATTTCTTTTCCATCTGCCATATTTTATTTTTAATTACTGAACAATCCTCTTTATTCTAACCATACTAGAGCGGGATTTTTATAGTTAGGCTTGCTGGCTTGAATTTTCATGTGGTGGGGGTGGGGGTGCCAGATCCCCATCCGACCTGTGTACGTGTGGTAAGAGCCAGGGGAGGTGTGATGGGTGACGGTGTACGAGCCGATTGGGGGCGTGGTTTAGCAGATTGGGGTGTGGTTTAACATGTTGGGGGTGTGGCCAAAAATGTCCTCCTTTTTGACATGAAGCCGGTGGCCACCCTACTGAGCCGAAGCATTAACGGGCCACAGCCTCTGGGTCTACTCTTGGCCACATTGAGGATTTGAAGCACAAAACACGTTGCAAGTATTTTGAGAGGGCGTGATTAAAGCATTTGGTGTAGCATTATTGGGGGCACTGCCAGGTAGACTAAAGGGTTAATAAAAGCTCTCAGCGTAATGGAGACCTCTGGATCTACAGCTGGAGGGTGTGCAAGGTCATGTCTCCGGGGAAGAGGGCGCAGTCACGCCCCCAGTCTAGATCTATGACAGATCCCCTCTCACCCCTGTCCTGCAGCTGCCAATGCTAGTAACAAAGTGGCCACTAGGTGGCATATGGCTGTATGGTCTGTAACCAGAGGTCTGGAAAAGTTGGGTAATAACTAATTAAGACCCCCACAGGGGCAGACCCCTGACTGGGGTATCTGCCTGATTACACAGTATTACACCCCCTGCTGTAAAATATACTGTTCAGAGGCCTGAAAAGGCTGGCTGGCTATCACTGTGACATCATTACAGCACCTACAGATGCAGCAGGAAGGCCCACCCCTCAGATGTTAAACCCCACCCACTCATCACAAATCTTTGCAACTTTTTCACTCTCAAGAACCTATGCACCGCCATTGGTAAGCTCCTCCCATCTTTACAGCTTGCAGTCAGTGAATAGATACACAGGGCAGATTTATTAAAGGATCGAAGCTGCTTCTATATGCAAGAAAAAAAAGTCACAAATTATAATCACACTTCTTATATGTAACGTGCATGAGGAAGGGCGCGGTCTAGTCGGGGTGGGGGGGGGGGGGATTGCCAACAGATTTACTATAGGTTACCCCAAAAACTGTAAATCAGCTTAAATCAGATCTGCAGTGGTCTAGTGCGCCTTGATACAGTGTGTCAGTGCAGATACAATATACAGTGAGCTCCCCCTAGTGGTGTATATAGAGACTGCACCAGTCTAGAGCAGCTTGTTACAGTGTGTCAGTGCAGATACAATATACAGTGAGCTCCCCCTAGTGGTGTATATAGAGACTGCAGCAGTCTAGAGCTGATTGTTCTTCAGAAGGACCCATCTTTCCCACCTCAGTTCAGATCATGTCCCCAGTCTCTGCATCGTGACACCCTTTTATGTTATGGAGCTCAGAAGTATAATAAGTATTTCTGATTGTACCGAACTTCATGAAGCTTCTATTTATAAGGGTGGAAATAAGGATCTTGTGGAGGGACAGTGACATCTAGTGGCCACATGTGGTTATTACATTGAATAACCCGGAAACCTACAATGCACTTTCCCTGGAGGGGGCACTGGTCCTGGCTGTAGCATTAGTGTTTTTTCTGTTGTGTTAACATGTCATATCTGTTTCATCATCCGCTTTGGAATGTCAGCTCTTGTGGTCCGGACTCATACACACAGCAGTTGACATTTTTTTGTGGTCCACAAAACAATAACCTGGGGGCTGGTGTTTGATAGCATCGGACTGAGTAATTTACAGATTATATACCTATGAACCTGTTCAGTTACAGGCACCATTCTTAGACCAATCTCTCCCGATAGCGCATACAATGCATGTAAAATGTAGATAAAAGATTTGGGAGCGTGCCCCTAGCATCAGTGTTACTCATTTTATAGACGTGAAAGCTCAGAGTTATTAGATGGCGCTACAAGCGCTGTGTCTGGGCTTAAAGGGGTTCTCCAGGACAGGATATTTATGACTTAGGCCCCATTCACACTACCATATGTATTACGTGATCCGTATAAAAACAGAACGGAAGACATACGGAAAGTCTTCCATAGCGTTCCGCAATTTTGCGGACCCATTGACTTTAATGGAGCTACGGACGTGATCTTGCGGCCAAATATAGGGCATGTTTTTTTGTTTTTGTTTTTTGCGGGGGAACTTCCGTGAGATACGGGATATGGAATGCACATGGTGTGCATTCCGCTTTTTTTGTCCTATGGAAAAATGGATGGATCCATATGGTTCCGCATCTTATCCGCAAAAATGCAGATAAGATGCAGAAATGTACATACGGTCATGTGAATGGGGCCTTATCCTCAGGACAGGCCATCTGTATCAGATCTGCAGGGGTGTGACACCCAGGACCCCCACAAACCAGCTGTTAGAAGATTCCTTGAGTGCTGCAGTCTCTTCCCATGCGGTGACATCACTGTACATCAGTCACATGGCCTAGCTGCAGCTCAGCCCTATTCAGGTCAATGAAGCGGAGCTGCCATACCAAGCACTGCCACTATATGATGTATGGCACTGTTGGAGCCTATATCACCAGAGCCACGGTGAACGCAGAGCTCCCTGAAACAACTGATCGGCAGGAGTGCCAGGACTCTGGCCACCACTGGTGTGATGAAGACCTATCCAGGAGAACTATGATTGGATTTAATACAATGTAAAGCTGTTCAGTTCAACTTCCATTCTGCGTGGAATAGGTTCATGTCCTGAGCCGGCTCCCTACCCGGCAACCCAGCCACAATAACACCAATTCTTGTTAAAGGGGTATTCCGGTTACCATAAATATAACTTGTTTTAGACTAATTCATCATCAATCATTACCTCATATAATGTCAATTTCACATATTTATCATCTTCCTCTGCTACCCACTGTGTTTCCACATAGGTTACCATGGCACGGACCTGTAGTGCTGACCCTTTGTTAGGTCGAGCATGCTCAGTGTGCTGCTATCCGTTCTCTAGCAGCAGCCTAACTAATGTCAGTGTGCTGCTGATTACTGAGTAGAGGGGGTGTGACCATACTGATATCAGACAGCCAATCAGTGATCATCAACACTCACAGCAGGAAAGCTAGGAATTGTGGGGATTGTAGTTTTCTTAGGGAACATCAGGAGCAATGATACTGTCAGTGTGCTGCAGGCTCACACAGGAGATAGAGAAATGAATTGCAAGGTAAATTGGGGCTCTGGTTATATGTATGAGTATGGGTTCTGGTTATCTATACAGGTGCTGGTGGGGTCACTGCTTGCAGCCTTAATGCAGTTTTTCAAAAATTAAAGGGGTTCTGCAGTTTTTTCAAACTGATGATCTATCCTCTGGATAGATCATCAGCATCTGATCGGCGGGGGTCCGACACCCGGGACCCCCGCCGATCACCTGTTTGAGAAGGCAGCGGCGCTGTAGGAGCGCCGCGGCCTTCTCTGTGTTTACCGCAGGGCCAGTGACGTCACGACTAGTATCACTGGCCTGGGCGGGGCTAAGCTCCATTCACATGAATGGAGCTTAGCCGCGCCCAGGCCAGTGATAGTAGTCGTGACGTCACTGGGCCTGCGGTAAACACAGAGAAGGCCGCGGCGCTCCTGCAGCGCCGCTGCCTTCTCAAAAAGCTGATCGGCGGGGGTCCCGAGTGTCAGACCCCCGCCGATCAGATGCTGATGATCTATCCAGAGGATAGATCATCAGTTTGAAAAAACTACAGAACCCCTTTAAGTTAGTTACTTTACTGGAATAACCCTTTAAATGGCATCTGTCAGATTTGTACCTATGAAACCGGCTGACTTGTTACATGTGAGCTGCTGCCAGATGCCCTTTAATCCCACAGATGCCAAGGTCTCTAAATTTTACATTCCTCCTCCCTGACACTACTACATGATAATCTATAAACATTCTCCTGACTGCATGCCGACATCTCTCTCCATATCTCCAACATCCTCACCCCTCATGATCTGTTACTCCTCCCTAATCACTTCACTCCCGTCTCTGATCCTCCTAGTTAGTGATGAGCAAAGTTCCCTCTGTAGACCTGTCCCTTCTCCTCTGTATAGTAGCCCCAGTCCCAAATTGCTCACTGCTCAGATTTCACACTTATCACCATATAATGCACCTATATTCATTAGGCTGCAGCACTCTCTATCTGGGACATCTGTATTACAGCTAGGGCAGGGTTTTCAGTCTACAGTGAGGCAGTTTGGTAAGAACCCCATTTCTATATGCACTATTACATCTCCACCATGATGCCTCCTCGTTCTGCCTGATCCTTACCATTAACTTCTCTCCTAGATTCTGTTTACTGGTTTCGGTTATTGGGGAGAAATTCCATAGATTGTAATCTGATTACAGCATACAGATCCTGTAGGCCCACCAGTGAAGACACCTTTCAAGTCCTGGTTGATGTGAAGAGAGCTGGAAATGTGAAGTTAGACGCCAGGTCAGTCTCCGTTTTGTCATGTAGATGTGACCCTCCGCGCAGATGGTGTCATGTAACCATTTGATCTCACAGAATGAGACTGATTGAGAACAGCCACCTTTAGACGACATCATGTACTTCAGAAAGTTGGGGACAAATGAGAGAAAAATGACTGCACAGACTACTACTCAATAGACTAAAATCACTTATTCCAAAGTAAAAACATTGTCTTTTTGGTTCTGTATTTTAATGAGACTGAGCCAAATGCTTAATTTTGCAAAGTACTCGAAATCAACACTGCATGTAAGAGTCACGTGAACTTCAGATCAATAAGGATCCAAAAAAAAAATAAAAAATGAAATGTATAACATAAGGCGTGCGAGAAATCTTACAGGGGAATGTACGAGCAGTGTCCATGACCTCAAGATGAGGAGCATTAGGTGCTGCAAGACTATGAAGTACACAAGGACCTGAACCACGGCCGAAAAAGATTATTGGTGTTTTGGTCTGGCCAAATCCAATTCCTGATCCTTAGGCTCCATTCAGATATCCGTAGAATGTGTCCGCATCCGTTCCACAAAATTGCAGAACAGGTGCGGACCCATTCATTTAAAAAAAAAAAAAAAAATAGAACAAGGCCGGTGACAGTGTTTTGCAGTTCCGCAATCAGACACGGATGTGTGAATGGAGCCTTAGGAGTGTGCCGTCAGTGCATTTGCTGTGGACTGTAATTTGTGGTCCACAACGCACGGGCACTGACATTAGGGCCGCCGCATGCGGATCGCGGACCCATTCATTTGAATGGGGTCCTTACCGCAAAAAAGTAGTGCTTGGGCTACTTTTTTGAGGAGCGGAGGCACGGCCAGAAACACCACGGAAGCACACCGCGGTGTTCCGATCCATACCTCCGCTCCGCATCTCCCGGATTGCGGACCCACTGAAGTGAATGGGTCCGCGATCCGTGACGCGGGCTGCACATGGTCGTTGCCCATGTATTGCGGACCTGCCGTATACGGCCATGTCAGCCCTTCAGGAGAGTTAGGACAGAGTAAAGATTGTTAACCCTGACTGATCCATGCAAAATTGTACTGTGTTATACAATGTATGAGAACATTCTATAACTAAATATTTTGCAAGTAGCTTATTCTGGTTTACTGCACATTTACCTTTTCTGTAGAGGGATGAGGATCACTGCTCCCCATGAGAAGTGTTTTAGATTTGCTGCCCGAAAACTATTCACGTGATCTCATCACTCGACCAATCGGTTTCATCAAGTGACTGACGACACTTTTACATAGGAAAATTATCAGGAACAATCATTCCCAGGAACTCTGCTTTATAATCGCCCCGATCATTGACCCACGTAAAGTGGTCTTACTTGAGAATTGGCTAGAAATCACCTCAGATGGAGACCATTTTTTGGAAATATTGATTGGCACTGCGCTCTGTGGATGGTGTGGTGCACGTGTTTCTGGACTGGCGTCCTGCGTAGTAGTAAAGCAATGGGAAACCGGCACTCACGCACTTGATAATGCTGTGATTTTATTGTCACATACAAAGTGACACGTTTCGGCACAACAGTGCCTTCATCAGACTGTATACGCCAACGTGTGCTCCCCTTAAATAACCCGCCAAACAAGGTAGTGACGTCATGTAGTCATGACAACCAGATAAACATAAGCAAATGAAGACAATACAATCAATCTCCTATTGGTGGAGAGTCCATGTACCCTATCCAGCGTATTTCAGCGTTTTAGTCCATAAATGTGGTTATCGCTGTGGAGAAAACAGTGTATGTTATTGCATACATGGTATAATAAAATACACGACATGCATTACAAAAGGCTGTTTAGTGCATATTCATGATGGAGTCCATATGGCTCCAATATGCCTCGCGTTCAAGTAACTTTTTACTCCAATCCCCCCCTCGGCGTGGTGGGCTGATACCCACAATAATTTGGAACCGTAGCTGTGCTATAGTGTGTTTTTTCTGTTCAAAACGGTGTGGAATGGGTAACAGGAGGTTACCCTTCCTAATGGTAGATTTATGCTTGCTAAATCTGTCCTTCATTCTGGTGGATGTCTCACCAACGTACAACATGCCACAAGGGCATTTGAGAATGTATATAATAAATTGGATGTTACAAGTGAACATGCCTCGTATTGGTATTCTTTCTCCTGTGCGCGGGTGAGTGAAGTGTGTGCCCTTAACACTTGAACAGTGTATACATCCCAAACAAGGAAAAGTACCCTGTTTAGGTGTGGAAAGAACACTGCCTGAGTTCGGCTCTGCTGCTCCCTATATCAGCCCTTTTATAACAGATCATAGGTAAGTTCCGGAATTCCTCTACTTGTGGATAGGAGTTAGTAATTATTTTCTAGTGTTTATTAGAGATGAGCGAGCAGTGCTCATTACGAGCACTGTAACACTTGGGTCCCTGGTGAAATGCCCGCAGGCATTGCAGATCCGTCCTCATCTGCATGTAAGTCAATGAGGACGGATTGTTTGGTATGACACTCATACCAAACGGTTCCATCCTCCTCACCCGTCTTAAAGTCAGTGGCAACGGAACAGTTTGGTATGAGTGTCATACCAAATGATCCGTCCTCATTGACTTACACGCAGATGAGGACGGATGCCTGCGGGCATTTCACCCGGGACCCAAGCGTTACAGTGCTCGTAACGAGTACTGCTCGCTCATCTCTAGTGTTTATCACTGTTCTGATTTTGTTGGTCCATGGGTGATATTTCACTATAAATGGAATGCGGATTTTTGGTGGAGCCGTTTATTGATATGATCGTGTGCATGAGCCCTTAGAGACAAAACAGTCATCCAAGTCTCTAATAGAAAATATACAGTTCACAGAGAAGTTCTGGCTAATTTATAAAACATCCAACATTAAACAATTTTAAAAAATATAGTTTTATTGTAAACATAGTACAGTGTATAATCATAGGGAACAATGGTAATGACAAGAGTCATCAGGAACAATGAGCAGTGATAATATAAAGTGCAGCATCACAGGTAAACCTAAGGTGCAGCAACTACAATACAATAAAAAGTCAAAAAGTACAGTACAGTCAGCAGAAAAAAAAATAAATCAGGCCAATTAATAAGTTGGGGTACAGCAGTCGGCCAAACAGGAAGAGGTAGATCTGGATATATACACTATTTCTCACCTTATAAGATGCACCCCCCCACACATAAGTTGGAGACAAATGGCCGTGCATCTTATAAAGTGCGCGTACTATACCCTACCCTATATGGAGGTCTGATGAGAGGTCCTGATATAGGGGTCTGGACTGGGGGTCTGATGAGAGTCCTGATATGTGGGTCCTGATCTGAGAATCTGATATGAGGTCGCATGAATATATTCTTACTTTCCTCCCCTAAAATCTGGGGGGCGTCTTATAAAATAAATACAGGTACATAGATAAAAAAAACCAAAATGTAAAACACACACCACCTATGTACGGAGGGTTATACCATTCCCCCCCTCCAACCCAAAGTCTTCTGAAGCTTAGCCGGTCAATAATGATTTAGACACAAAATATCTTCAATATTTGGATTAGTGAGCAGTTATGTTTAAGGTTCAGGGTGGAGGGGGGGGGGGGGGGGGGGCGCAGCGACCAGGAACCATCCAGAAGATTTATCCATCAACCAGTCCTAGTAGGTAAAGATCTGGGGAAGGAGAAAGAGACTCCACAGATCACATTTTCTTCCCTTTTTTTATGAATCAAGAAGGTGGAGGTGGTGGGCCCAGCCATGATCATTCAATTTATCTTACAAAAGTGGTACTGATCATGAAGTCTTTGATTTGTGGACTTAACCCGTGGCCACCTTCATTCCACCCAATGTAAAACCATTAAACAAGGTATTGGCAGACATTTTGTATACCGGTACTTGCTCGAGAGCAGATCATGGAGTTTCTCCTTGGACATCACCATTTTTAATACTCTCATTCATTGCATCATTGAGATTGAACTTGGAGATCTACAACTTCTGCCTCAAACAGTTTCTGTAAAGTTTCTTGTTCTCATCTTTGGGGCAACAAGTACCAGTTACAAGTATGGAGTCTTTAGTGTAAGTCCACACAGTGCATCAAGTCCAATGACATCAAGCAGAGACCCCAACAGATATTCCTGTTACTTGAATATATGGTGATTACTTCTAACATAGGCCATAGAACTTCACCATCTATGACTACAGTATTAATGTATTGGAGGAAATCTCTACAGAACATATTAGTCACCCTGTGAGTAGAGGATAGGAAGTTTGTCTATGTGATTAGATTTTCTGTAACGCCTATAGCGCAAATGGCAGGATTCTTCTCGTCAGCTTTGAATTTAGAATCCTGGGCGGCAGAAGCAAGGAAGGTTTTTTCAGAAAACGACTATTGAGCGGATATCAACTAACAGTACAAAAAATACTTTCAAGGACCCAATATCGGCCTATAAAGACCTTATTGTTTCATGGTGGGAAATCCAGTCACTTGAACATTTGAAATAAGGGATAGTACCCAAAGGGCTCAGAATAAGGCCCCATTCACACAACCATTCACCTCTATGGGAGCGGGGAGCCGCCGCACGGAGCTGAAAAATATGAAGCATGTCCTATACTTGTCTGCATGCACGGACAAGTATAGGCATTTTGAATGGGGCGCCTGGCGTGTGTTCTGAGCGATGCTGAACACACGCCGGGCGGCCCCCGTATTATTACGGGTCCGCAATAATACGGTCGTGTGAATGGGGCCTAAACCTTATCCCAGCAGACAGAGTAAGAACTACACGTCTGCTGGAGTGGAAGGAGGAAGCTACTGCTAGTTCCCATAGATTCATGTGGCTTCTCCTTCAGGAAAAAGCGACTTTCAAAATAAAAAATGAAAGTCAATACTTTGGGGGAGCAAACCTTAAAACTAAGGGAAGATACCCAATTTCAGAAAAAAGAAGAGCTTCTACAGAGCTCTATAGATGGATTCCAATTTCAGATTCGTGAACGTAAACACCAACAGTACGTGAAGGACTCGATGGAGTTCAAAGAACAGAGCCCATTTTTTTCCCCCAACAAAATACAACAGAAGGAAATACATACTGATCTTTCCTCCTCTGAAGCAGAGGGCTCAGAGCAAAATAGCAAGGGGCAGGGGAAGAGGTAAAGGCCGAGAGGCAGAGGGAGGTTTGGCAGAAATAACTATGGGCAATCCTCTTAGTACAGGCTCCCTTAACAGCCCCCTTAAGGAACAAAACTCAGGGCATGACAGAACCCTAGGTTACATCTCTTAATATTATAAAAATGAGTTTGTCTGTCTGTTTTCTACGAGCGACCAAACTACTGGACCGATTTTCACCAAATTCGGCACACATGTACATCAGGTGTCCGGGAAGGTTTTAGACCAGGCCTCATCTCTCTAGGACGTACTGTTCCCGAGATATTCCCAAAATATGACCTGCATTAGCCAGTATTAGCCTGAGAGCTTTGGTGTCAAACCCCAACTGCCATTCTCTGCACAGACACACACAGGGAGGGCAGGTTTCCATAACACAGCTCAGTAATTAGCAGCCAGCTGAGGAGCTCAGGTAAATAACCCAGCCATTTCTATTCACTGCTTTAAAGGGGCAGAGCGCTGTGGATGACACTGCTAAAGGAGTATTCTGGTTACCAGAAATATAACTTATGTTTTAGACTAATTTTAGACCAAGAACGTTCAGTAGTAATAAAAGATGTTTTCTTCCACTGCTACTAGAGATGAGCGAGCAGTGCTCGTTACGAGCACTAACGCTCGGGTCCCGTGTGAAATGCCCGCAGGCATTGCGGATCAGTCCTCATCTGCTTGTAAGTCAATGAGGACGGATCGTTTGGTATGAGTGTCATACCAAACAATCCGTCCTCATTGACTTACATGCAGATGAGGACGGATCCGCAATGCCTGCGGGCATTTCACACGGGGCCCGAGCGTTACAGTGCTCGTAACGAGCACTGCTCGCTCATCTCTAACTGCTACCCATTGCGTGTCCTCAAATTACCATGGCATCAACCTGTAATTGAGGCCACCCTTAAAAGAAGGACTTAAAACCCCCGCCCCAGGTCTCTCTAAGCCACGCCCTGACTCAGTGTGGGCCACACCCCCTCCCACTCCGTAGCAAACAGGGATTGAAAAAATAAAAGGTAAAAATCACCTGTCAGCTGCAGGGGTAGGAGGGAGGAGGACTCTCTGCAACACACAAACATTAAAATGAAATAGATTAAATATACCCGTGCGAAGAGATGTTTTCTTCCACTTCTACCCACTTTTTCCTCATAAGTTACCATAGTATCGACCTTTAATTCAGGCCACCATCAAAAGAAAGCCCCCTCAGGTCCCCGACCCGTAAGGCCACGCCCCCTCCTACTCCGCAGCCAATGGGGATTGAAAAAATGAAGCTAAAAATTCAACTTGTGTCAGCTGCAGGGATGGGAGGGATGTTGACTCTCTCTGCAACGACACAAACATTAAATGAAATAGATTAAATATACCCAGGTGAAGCCGGGTCCTTCTGCTACTAACCAATAAATTCAAAATTGTCAATCTATCTTCGTACAACTTAAATCAATATGATATCTCCCTTTTAAATAAAGGACTTTCTTTTGTACCAACAGTTCATTATGATAGTTTTGAATGGAGCAAAGACATTGCTCTTTTTGTAAGAAAATTACAGGGTTCAAACATTTCTGCCTCCAGGATAGGAAAAAAATGTGAGGAATTGAACATCACTCTACAGGAACTGTCTGCGACACGTACTCAGAGATTTACTGTCAGAGGGGGAAAGATAGGTCTGAAGGCCCTTTCATGACCCTGAAATTAAAAAGAGCACACAGATGCCACTTCCACTCCGAGTCTCACATCTCCATCTCCCATACACTAGTCTCAAGGGATCTAGTGAAAATAAAACCTAATTCATGGGTCCATACAAATCACGGTAGAGAGGAATTGTCGTCCCTTAAAAAACTGGAAAGTGATCGCAATCTGGTAATAAAACCTTCTGATAAGGGAGGAAACGTGGTCATAATGGATCAGGAAGTCTACAAAAAAAAAAAAGAAAAAAAACGTCTTGATATTTTGAATAACACTGACTCATATAAAGTAATTCCTAATGATCCTGGCCCAGGTTTCCTCCATGAGTTAACTATGATCCCACAAAAAGGTCTGAAGTAAAAAATGATCGCCCAATCTGAATATGAATTCCTACTCCCACTATTTCTGGTCACAGCAACATTTTATGCCCTACTTAGTTCGGTGACGTCACCGGCCGTAATGGCTAGGGCAGCGCTAAAGCCCGCCCATCAGCGCCGATGACGTCACCGGGCTCACTGCCGGGCGGAAGCCTCCGCCTGGCAGAGCCCGGTACGTCACCGGAACCGGGCTAAATTCCTTTGCCCTGCGCTAATTAGCGCAGGGCAAAGGAGGGCATCGGAGCATAGGATGCTCCGATGCCCTGTTCAGGCGGGCTGCCTGGGTGAATTGAAAGGTATGTCCGGGTTCAGCTCTGAACCTGGACAACCCCTTTAAGATACATAAGAGCACAAACCCAATCAAAGGTCGCCCAATTGTGTCTGGAGTGGGACGTATAGGACAGAGTGTTGTTATTAATATTGATAGGATCTTAAAGTGGTTGTCCCACGAAAAATATTCTACAGTTTTCAAACCAGCACCTGGATCTGAATAGTTTTGTAATTGCATGTCATTAAAAATTTTGTATAGCTACTGAGTTATTCAATAAAATATATCTGTATAGGACACTTAATTTCTTATTTCTTTGACCTATTCACTGAGCAGGCCGCACATGCTGAGTTTCAACTTTTAACTGCCTCCTGAGCTGAGATAGGCAGAGCTGAGACACGCCTCCTGAGCTGTGATAGGGAGAGCTGAGACACGCCCCCTGAGCTGTGATAGGGAGAGCTGAGACACGCCCCCTGAGCTGCCAGCTTGATATAAATCTAGCAAAGCAATAGGAGCAATGAATGTGGAGATCTCTGGATCCATGTGAGGTACAGGGCTGGTTCTAGCTTTGTTAGAAAGAGGTTGTCATGTACTATATGATGTCTGATTTTCATTTTTTACATTATTCGTGGGATAACCCCTTTAAGACCTTCCCTCCGACACCTCTGCCCTGCTCTCATGTGTGAATGGAGTCTGTATTGACGATGGGACCATCTTCCCATCAATAGATGTGGAAGATCTCTACAGCTCTATCCATCACCATCATGGACTTTGATCTCTTGTTGAGAGGTAGCTCCCTACAGCTCTGAAGTTATCCGAGCATAATACCTTTGTACTAGATTTCCTGGAATTCAGCCTCACGAGAAATTACTTTACCTTTAATGAACGTTACTGCCACCAGCTCAGGGGTACTGCAATGGGAAGTCCCTGCGCGCTGGCCTACGCAAATTTACTCCTGGGCTGGTGGAAGGATAATTACGTTTGGGCAGAAAGCCTCAGTCATTGGCATCAGAAGATAATGTTGTGGCTGAGATTTATAGATGAGGTCTTAAGAATAAAATGGTTGTGTGTCTTATTTTAAAGGGAATGCAAGCGCTACTGGAGAGGCTTCAGGAGCGGATTGATTCTGAAAATCGTTTAAATCCATGGTGCTTCCAAAATGATCCCCAATAGGGGCCAAATGAGACCAGGCCGGATACTGTTGAAGATTGTGAAGGACGCCTGCAAAATCTAGACTGGTGTAATTGTTGACATTGCATAAGTCAGCCAAGACTGGAGGAATGCATTTGTTGTATGGAATAGGAGGCCATGGAAAGAGTCACCAAAATGACTGACATCACAGAACAAGATTGTTGATAGAAACAATTTAGTTGAACTAGTAGAATATGACCAGAGAATAACTCAACCCGAATTTGATTGAGACACTAACCGGTGAGTCTCATATCCGTTTAAAAAGTGGAGTATTCCTGTTACACTACAATTTAATTAGTACAACTGTCTTAAAGGGCTTGTCCTGGTTCAGAGCTGATCCCGGACATACCATTAAAGGGGTTGTCCGAGCTTTTTGATATTGATGACCTATGCTCAGGATAGGTCATCAATATCAGATCCGACACCAGTCACCCCCACCGATCAGCTGTACGGGGAGATGGCGAGCGCTATGCACACGTGCAGTCTCTTCCTGCCCGCTGCTGAAGCCCCATAGACACACATTAGCGGGCAGGAAGAGAGAAGTCTCCTCTTACAGCTGATCAGCAGGGTTGATGGGTGTCGGACCCCCGCTGATCTGATATTGATCACTAGGGATAAGCAAAATTTTTGAAAAGTTTGATTTCGCTGATTCGCCAAATTTTACAAAAAAATTCACTTAGTGACATTTTTGTAAGTAGTGGGTGCAATCAGGGCTGCCATCAGGAATTTCGGGGCCCCTTACAGGCAAATTTCGCGGGCCCCCCCCCCTTTCGGGTAAACTTTACAGATTGCAAAATGGCTAACTTTTTTTCTTAACAAGTCGCATCATTGTGTGTATTATCTCTGTACAGTGACATCACTGTGTATTATCCCTGTACGGTGACATCACTGTGTACATAATCCTGTACAGTGACATCACTGTGTTTATTATCCCTGTACGGTGACATCACTGTGTTTATTATCCCTGTACTGTGACATCACTGTGTTTATTATCTCTGTACAGTGACATCACTGTGTTTATTATCCCTGTACAGTGACATCACTGTGTTTATTATCCCTGTACGGTGACATCACTGTGTTTATTATCCCTGTACGGTGACATCACTGTGTTTATTATCCCTGTACGGTGACATCACTGTGTGTATTATCCCTGTACTGTGACATCACTGTGTTTATTATCCTGTACGGTGACATCACTGTGTTTATTATCCCTGTACGTGACATCACTGTGTGTATTATCCCTGTACAGTGACATCACTGTGTTATTATCCCTGTACAGTGACATCACTGTGTTTATTATCCCTGTACTGTGACATCACTGTGTTTATTATCCCTGTACGGTGACATCACTGTGTTTATTATCCCTGTACGGTGACATCACTGTGTGTATTATCCCTGTACTGTGACATCACTGTGTTTATTATCCCTGTACAGTGACATCACTGTGTTTATTATCCCTGTACAGTGACATCACTGTGTTTATTATCCCTGTACAGTGACATCACTGTGTTTATTATGTCTGTACAGTGACATCTCTGTGTGTATTATCCCACTGCAGGAAGAGGTAAGTGCTCTGTGTTTGTGTGTTTGTTTTCTATTTTTCAGGGTCGTGAATGCAGAGGACTACGTCGGATTCGGTGGACTACGTCGGACCAGCTTTTTTTTTTTTTCATAAAATGGTCAAACAGGGGTCTGGGGGAGTGTTTATTTCAATAAAATGTTTTATACTTGTGTGTGTATTTTTTTTTTCCAATACTACAGTTTTAGTAATTAGGGCTATCTACAGACGGCCATGATTACTAATACTGGGCTTAGTGCTTGCCGGTATGGCAGGCCAGCACTAACCCCAACATTATTACCTCGGCACCCACCGCCACCAGGGGTGCTGGGAAGAGCCGGGTACCCGCAGGACCGGACCTTCTAAATTGAGGGTCTGGCTCTGGGGCGGCTGCAGGCTGGTACCATTAGGCTGGGAAGGGCCAATAACCGTGTCCCTTCCCACCCTGGTAGTGCCAGGCTGCTGCTGCTGGTTGTATCTGGCTGGTGAAGGAAAAAAGGGGGGGACCCCACGCCATTTTTTTACAAAAATAATTAAATAATTAAAAAAAAATGGCGTGGGGTCCCCCCCTTTTTTCCTTTTCCAGCCAGATACAACCAGCAGCAGCAGCCTGGCACTACCAGGGTGGGAAGGGACACGGTTATTGGCCCTTCCCAGCCTAATGGTACCAGCCTGCAGCCGCCCCAGAGCCAGACCCTCAATTTTGAAGGTCCGGTCCTGCGGGTACCCGGCTCTTCCCGGCACCCCTGGTGGCGGTGGGTGCCAAGGTAATAATGTTGGGGTTAGTGCTGGCCTGCCATACCGGCAAGCACTAAGCCCAGTATTAGTAATAAGGGCCGTCTGTAGATAGCCGTAATTACTAAAACTGTAGTATTGGAAAAAAAAAATACAAACACACAAGTATAAAACATTTTATTGAAATAAACACTCCCCCAGACCCCTGTTTGACCATTTTATTAAAAAAAAAAGCTGGTCCGGCGTAGTCCACCGAATCCGACGTAGTCCTCTGCATTCACGACCCTGAAAAATAGAAAACAAACACACAAACACAGACCACTTACCTCTTCCTGCGGTGGGATAATACACACAGCGATGTCACTGTACAGGGATAATACACACAGCGATGTCACCGTACAGGGATAATAAACACAGTGATGTCACCGTACAGGGATAATAAACACAGCGATGTCACTGTACAGGGATAATAAACACAGTGATGTCACCGTACAGAGATAATAAACACAGTGATGTCACCGTACAGAGATAATAAACACCAGTGATGTCACAGTACAGGGATCGGCGTCTCGTGGCCCAATCAGACCTCAGATCAGCGTCTCGTGCCCCCATCAGACCTCAGGTCGGCGTATCGTGCCCCCATCAGACCTCGGGTCAGCGTCTTGAGCCCCCATCAGACCTCAGGTCAGTTTAATGTGCCCCATCAGACCTCAGGTCAGTTTAATGTGCCCCATCAGACCTCAGGTCAGCGTCTTGTGCCCCATCAGACCTCAGGTCAGCTCTTGTGCCCCCATCAGACCTCAGATTAGGGTCTTGTGCCCCCATCAGACCTCAGGTCAGCTTAATGTGCCCCCATCAGACCTCAGGTCAGCTTAATGTGCCCCCATCAGACCTCAGGTCAGTTTAATGTGCCCCATCAGACCTCAGGTCAGCTCTTGTGCCCCATCAGACCTCAGGTCAGCGTCTTGTGCCCCATCAGACCTCAGATCAGCGTATTGTGCCCCATCAGACCTCAGATCAGCGTCTTGTGCCCCCATCAGACCTCAGGTCAGCGTCTTGTGCCCCCATCAGACATCAGATCAGGGTCTTGTGCCCCATCAGACCTCAGGTCAGCTTAATGTGCCCCATCAGACCTCAGGTCAGCTCTTGTGCCCCCATCCATCAGACCTCAGGTCAGCCATTTCTGCCCCATCAGACCTCAGGTCAGCCATTTCTGCCCCCATCAGACCTCAGGTCAGCCAAACCACCCCCCCCCCGGGGGCCCCAGCCACAAAAAATACTTACAAAAAGCTGCTCCGGTCTTCTTCTCCTTCTCCTGCAGTGTGTGATCCCGCGAGACCTGTGACCCAGCGCTGGATCTCGCGGGATCACACAGCCAGCCCAGGAGGAAGCGCGCAGCCAGGAGTCGGAGACCGAAGCCAGCGGCAGGGTAAGTATTAAAGAACTGTGCGCATTGCGCACTTAGCCAGCGGCCCCCGGCGCCTCCACTCATTATCGTGCGGCACAGACCGCACAGTCTGCGGCCCACCGGCCGGGCCCCCCCCCAGTGTCCTAGAGTCCGGGCCCCATAGGGCAGTACCAGTTGTACTGCCCTATCGGCGGCCCTGGGTGCAATGACAGGGAGCTGCGACAGCGCCGCCCCCGTCATTGTACCCCTCCGATGCCACGTTCATACATGATCGCAGCGTCTGAGTGCAAAAAAAGTGTAAAATTAACATTAAAAAATAACTAAAATCATACTTTCCTCCATTTGCCCATGACGGCCGGCCACCGCCATCTTGCTTGAAGATCTGGAGCGAAAGCTCACGCAGCGTGGTGACGTCATACGCCACTACGCACGGGATTTTGGCCGGGATCTTCACTCAAGATGGCGGCCCGTTGCGAGCAAATTGAGGTGGTAAGTAAGGGTTTTTTCTGTTTTTTTACACAAGTTCAGGTTAAATCGATTCGCTCATGAAGCACAAAGAAATTTGGCTTCTAGGCAAATCAAATTTATCCTGAAATCCGGATCGAATTCCACTTCGTGGGATTTGAGTCGCTCATCTTTATTGATGACCTATCCTGAGCATAGGTCATCAATATTAAAAAGCACAAACAACCCCTTAAATTTTACCCAGGCAGCCTGCCTGATGTTAGCATTGGAGCATCCTATACTCTGATGCCCTCCTTTGCCCCGCGCTAATTAACACAGCGCGAAAGCATATTTCCCGGTTCCGGTGATGAACCGGCCTCTGTCAGGTGGAGGCTTCCGCTCAGCAGTGACGTCACCAGCGCTGATGGACAGAGCTTTTGCACGCAGGCACGCACGAGTTGAGATGCCGCGGCTTGCACTCCTTAGAGGCAGAGTGAAGTTTTACAAATGGCATCCAGGCAATCAGCATTTAGCTCTGCAGAGCTGAAATACATGATCCGGCTGATGGACCGGCAGGATTACGATGGCACACACCGCTACCCGAACCAGCATAAAAAGGAGGTGATCCAGCAGGTGATCCGAGGCTTGCGCCATTGTTTCGACACTGTGCGGACCTCGGGCCAGATCCAGCGGAAATGGTCCGATCTGAAGTTCAAGTGCCCAGAGCGGCTTGAGATCCACGCCAAGATATGGCAGGGTGAGTATTGCGAATACTACTAGTAGATGCTCCGGCTACAGGTCCTTTGGCACTGCTGCCCTGTGCCACTTTTTTTTTTTTTTTTTTTTTTTTAGAGCTCGAGGTCTGGCTGGAACTGGACCCCTTTTGCTTATCCATTCCAGACATTTTTCACTTCACTCTGTGGCCCTGCAGCTGGTCTTTGTCCCTGTATCTCTGTCTCTCCCTGCCTGATTAAATACTGGCCCTGAACTTACCCTGCAGTATCCCTGATGTGTAATATGGATTCCCAGAGCAATTACACCCCAATTTCAACAACACAGGTCTCAGAACTTCACACAGAGTGCTTCTGCTCATCTCAGCAGTCGCAGCAGAAGTGATGCTTCACTGGCTTACTGAGCCTGAGCCAGAGGAAGCCCTGCCCACTAGGTCAGGTGACCGCTTTCTTCCCGGTCTTTTGTGCACGATAAACGAACAGTAAAAGTTCGCTAATGAATTAAAATCGTACGCAACGGTGTATACAGTAACTTATACGTAGCAATAGCGTATAATTTATAGGACAAACTACGTAGCGAATGCGTACAAAGCCGAAGCGAATCACCTAATATTCGGATTCACTTCGCAGCTGAAAATTTCCAAGATTTGATACGAATCGTCGAATCACTTCGCTCATCTCCAATAATACTGATGAACAGGATGTCAGACAACAAGGAGCTAATGAAGATCTGCATTCGTTGGAAGATTTTTTTTACCATTATCACCGATTATTGAACCTTTTGCCGATGTTCCTAATCCTGAGTCATTATCAATTCTGGAGGAAACGCAACCAACAATGAGCACGATCGTTGACCCTGGTGATCACTCTTTTCAATTGTCAGCAAGTGATGAGGAAAGCGGGGAAAGCACTATGGATCATTCACAACATATTTTGGATCCAGAAGAGACATTTATAGATTTACGGGACGATTGTTGCAGTCATGTGCATGAAGATAAATATTTAGTCTTTGGTTGTGCCCTAAGAAAATTACTTTCACTGGTGCCAGGCCAAACAACTGTACTGGTATATTAATTGGACTAATAAAGATCATTATTGGGAGCATGCTGGTCGTGATGGGCACATCTAAAAACTATGGGAATCCCAACCCAAACATCGCCAAAAACCGATTGGAAATATTTTAATTTCATCTGCAATCCTAAGTGGATCAAGTTTTAGCAAGGTTTCAGATTTGATATTTTAAAATGTAAAAGAATTGGAAAAAGCTCTCATTATAAGAACCAAAAAAATTACCTTTTCCCAGCTATTAGAAACGAGAACAAAATGCGATTGAAAACATGAAAAAAAAAAAAAAAAGTTTCTATTGCCGGTGATGGTCAGTCAGATAGCCCGGGCTTCTCAGCCAAATATCGCATTTATTCTATGATTGATTTATCAAGCAAGATTTGTTCCTTTACTGTGGAACAAGTAACACCACCCCTCACATCTGTTGGACTTGAAAAAAATTGGTTTTGAGAAAAACATTGAGTATTTATTAGAAGCTTGGGTTGACATACACATTATTGTGACTGACATGTGTCTATAAGGAAGAACATGCGTGAGAAATATTCGCACATCGAACACCAGTTTGGCACCTTGCCAAGGCGGTAGGAAACAAAGTACTCGCTGGTTCTAAAACAAAAACTGGGTTAATTTTGGGACAATGGGTGCAAGCCATCAAAAACCACATGTGGTGGTGTGCTCGTACCTGTGGTGAGGAGCCAGAAGAACTGGTCGCACGTTGGAAATCACTTATTCCATGTTACCAACATTCATGAGTGGCCCAATGAGGAAGGGTCTAAAACTTGCTTACACCCACCGCTTACTTCAGAACAAATAAGTAATACTAAGTGGCTGATGGCAGACTCTCCTGCAATGGATCAGCTAAAAGATATCATTTTGAACAAAGCCCTTCTTAGAGACCTGAGGCAAATTACCTGCTTCTGCCACAGGTGACTTAGGCCTCTTTCACACTAGCAGCAGCATGGATCAGGCGGGTGAAGGGTCCTGCACCAGACACTGTCTTGGGTCTAGGGTATCAATTTCTGCGGGACGAGATGACTAATTAGTACCATTTTGGGGCACACCTTTTTGATCACCTGCTATAACACTTTTTGTGAGGGAAGGTTACCAAAAAAATGGCTGTTTTGGCACTTTTTTTTTTTCACTGCGATCACCTGGCGGGGTGGATGTTGTGATATTTTTATAGAGTTGGTCGATACGGACACGGGTGGGGTGGGGGGAGGTCGCAGATCCGGGCGCAGCACAGCAAAGAGGCGGCTGGACCAAAACTATGACATGTTCCAGTTTTGCTCCGGCCACCTCTCCTCAAGTTTGCCGTGGCCGGATCTGTGGCACGTGTGCATTACCGCCAGAACAGCCTGCCAGAATCCAGTGCCGCTAGTGTGAAAGTAGACCAAGTTCAGGGCCCCAGTCCATAGCATATGGAAAGCTGATATACTTATTAGGTGCATTTGAGTCGCAGTTTGTGGTGCAACTGCTAGTGAGGCAGCAATCGATGACTTCTCCATACACACACCAGGTCTAAAAACTGGTTGTGGTGTGGGGGGTGGAAGAGGAGATCATTTTATACATCTGTTTCAGGTGTTAAAAAAAAAAAAAAAAAAAAAAAGTTTGAAATGTAAGATCCGCAAAAACCGGAAGGAAGAATCCAATCTTTTTTCCTACCCTCCTGGAATGGAATCCGCAAATGCAAATTTCCGCATGTCCATAGACATAGATCCATAGACTTGTATTGAGCTACGGACCACAAACTCGGGATAGAAATCGGACAGGAGGATTTCTTTATGCGGACAGTCGGAACGGACACACGGATGCGGACACCACACAGTGTACTGTCTGCATTTTTTGGGACCCATTGAATGGATTCGCATGATTTGCGGATTGGATGCGGATCAGGAAAGAAAACAGGACGTGTGAATGGACCCGTAAAGTGTTTTTCCATTTCAGACAATGTGGGCATATGATCTGACTGTAATCGTTACGGGTGCTACCTCTGGGACCTACACTTAGGGCTCGTTCACACGACCGTATGTATTTTGCAGTCCGCAAAAAACTGATCCGCAAAAAAATACGGATGACATCCGTGTGCATTCTGTATTTTGCGGGACGGAACATCTGGCCCCTAATAGAATAGTACTATCCTTGTCCGTAATGCAGACAATAGGACATACGGAAACGGAATGCACACGGAGTACCTTCCATTTTTTTTTGCGGATACATTGAAACGAATGGTTCCGCATACGGAATAAAAACGGAACATAAATGGAAAGAACATACAGTCGTGTGAACGAGCCCTTACACTGAGAATGGAGATGGGAAGGTGGTGCCTGGAAGTTGACGAGTCCAGCCACCAACAAGCACTCTACCTATGGTAGTGAATTGGAGCCAGGGCCGTATTTAGGGTTCATGCTGCCCTAGGCACTCTGTGATGACAACCCCCCCCCCCCCCCCCAACGCAACCCATTCCCCCACGCCCCCAAATTTCAGCCACGCCACCACTGCCCAGAAAAACCTGACCCTATGCACTTTAGTCGTCCAGTCACAGGGGTCAGCCCTATAGGCTGACAATGGAGGCTATTGTGCCTGCATGTATTTACTATATTTCTACATAACTATTGCAGCAAGGTACGGTATCTAGAGCTTGCCAGCAAACTTAATGCAACTAAAGGAGTCATGATAAACATACCACATACCAACTATGAACCCACCAGACCTCAGATCAGCCCACTGTGCCCCCATCAGACCTCAGATCAGCCTGCTGTACCCCAATCAGACCTCAGATCAGCGTAGTGCCCCCATCATACCTCAGATCAGCCTGCTGTACCCCAATCAGACCTCAGATCAGCCCACTGTACACCCATCATACCTCAGATCAGCCTGCTGTACCCCAATCAGACCTCAGATCAGCCCGGTGTGCCCCCATCAGACCTCAGATCAGCCCGGTGAGCCCCCATCAGACCTCAGATCAGCAGAATGTGCCCCATCAGACCTCAGATCATTAGAATGTGCCCCCATCAGACCTCAGATCAGCCCACTGTACACCCATCATACCTCAGATCAGCCTGCTGTACCCCAATCAGACCTCAGATCAGCCCATTGTGCCCCCATCAGACCTCAGATCAGCCCACTGTGCCCCCATCAGACTATATTTTATATATCTATATCCACACACACACACACACACACACACACACACACACACACACAGCAGCACTAGAGTCAACTTGGCTTGATAAAGGCTTCATGGTTGTACCAATACGTCACATATCTACATGGGTGTCCATTTTTATAATTCTTGATTTCTGCCTTTTTGCTATTTTTTAGGCTTCATTCACACGACCGTATTTTGCTTGTGTCGGTTCCATTTTTCTTTGCGGACAGTATGCAGAACCATTCATTTCAATGGGTCCGCAAAAGAAACGGAAGGTACTCCGCGTGCATTCCGTTTCCGTATTTCCGTTCCGCAAAAAAGATAGAACATGTCCGATTCTTGTCCGTTTTGCTGACAAGGATAGGCATTGTGACAATGGATCCGCAAAAAAAACTGAAACACAGATGCCATATGGAACGTCAAGTTTTGTTTGCGGATCCGCAATTTGCGGACCGCAAAACATTACTCAAATTACTAATTATATTAGATATAGTAGTGTAGTACTATCGCAGACGCTTGCCCTGACTGGCGCATGAGCAGAAACCAGCAGCCTGTACTGGGGAGATGCCGGGACTCAGGCGAAAGCGGTGCATGCGCACTGGAACACTACGAACTGCGCGTGCGTCGGGGAAGACGACGGAAGCCGGCGCTTGTACTTCCAGGAGGCGGTGACATCATTAGTGACGAACAGTCTCCTGCACAAGCCCAGAAAAGAAGACCGGAAGCCAGGGAGATGGACTTCAGCTGGAAGACAAGAAAAGGCAGCAAGAGGGACCACGTGACCGGGATGAAGAGCTCCAAAATGGCTGTGCTGTGGAAGGTAAGTATGTGACTAATGATCTTTCCTCCACAGGTCATCTTTGCCAAGTAAAAAAAAAAAGTGAAGAACACTGATGAGCTGGTAAAATGCATGCAGAACGCACAGGATCCTTTGCATAAAGTTAGGCTACTTTCACACTTCTGTTTTTTTTTCCAGCATTGAAATCCGGTATAGAGTCTCAATACCGGAAAAAAGATCTGTTTGATCCCAATGCATTCTCAATGGACAGTAGTCCTTTCAGTATGCATCAGGATGTCCTCCGTTCCGTCTGTATTACAGTATTTGGCAGGAGAAAATTCCGCAGCTTGCAGATGGCCGGATCCGGTATTAATTGCCATAGAGATGCATTAATACCGGATCCGGTAATAAGTTGTCCAGAAAATGCCTTAGCGACGGATCTGGTATTCAGTTGTGCGCCTGCGCCAGTATATAGGAGGAGCTGGCGTTCAGCTTCCTGTGTACGGCGCAGAACGCCAACGGAAGTGACAGGCTGCAGGGGAGCAATCAAAAGGTGAGTATGTATATTTTTTATTTTACAATCCCTGACCCCACCAGTGATTTATATCACACTGACCCCACCAGTGATTTATATCACACTGACCCCACCAATGATTTATATCACACCGACCCCACCAGTGATTTATATCACACTGACCCCACCAGTGATTTATATCACACTGACCCCACCAGTGATTTATATCACACCGACCCCACCAGTGATTTATATCACACCGACCCCACCAGTGATTTATATCACACCGACCCCACCAGTGATTTATATCACACCGACCCCACCAGTGATTTATATCACACCGACCCCACCAGTGATTTATATCACACTGACCCCCACCAATGATTTATATCACACACCCCACCAGTGATTTATATCACACTGACCCCACCAGTGATTTATATCACACCGACCCCACCAGTGATTTATATCACACCGACCCCACCAATGATTTATATCACACTGACCCCACCAGTGATTTATATCACACTGACCCCACCAGTGATTTATATCACACTGACCCCACCAGTGATTTATATCACACGACCCCACCAGTGATTATATCACACCGACCCCACCAGTGATTTATATCACACCGACCCCACCAGTGATTTATATCACACCGACCCCACCAGTGATTTATATCACACCGACCCCACCAGTGATTTATATCACACCGACCCCACCAATGATTTATATCACACCGACCCCACCAATGATTTATATCACACTGACCCCACCAATGATTTATATCACACTGACCCCACCAATGATTTATATCACACTGACCCCACCAGTGATTTATATCACACTGACCCCACCAGTGATTTATATCACACTGACCCCACCAGTGATTTATATCACACTGACCCCACCAATGAGGGTACATAATGACAAATAATATATATATATATATATCTGCAGGTTGTCTAGTACATAGTGGATGAGTAGTAACACAACCTGCCTTCCCTATTTACTATTGTTTGTCGGGGCTGCAGGTTGTGTAACAACTTTTTGGATGCTAGGAGTAGTAGTATATAGGCACCACAACTCCAAGCATCCACCATGTGCTTACAGTACTATCACTAGATCATATTGAATTTATAATCGTTGTGTAGTACATAGTGGATGCTCGGAGTAGTCGTGCCTAGGTACTACTACTACTAGCATACAACATGTTGTAACTAGAGATGAGCGAGCACTAAAATGCTCCGGTGCTCGTTATTCGAGTCAAATTTTTCCAGATGCTTGGATGCTCGTGTCGAATAACGAACCCCATTGAAGTCAATGGGAGACTCGAGCATTTTTTGCAGGGGACCAAGGCTCTGCCTAGGGAAGGCTGGGTGAAAACCTGTTAACACCACGGAAATGGACAGGAAACAGCAGGGGCAGCATGCATGGATGCCTCTGAAGCTGCCTAATTGTACCATTATGCCAAATTATGGGCAACAGCCTGGTGGTTACCCTCAAGACAATTGTGCCGACCCAGACCAAGATGGGCAAGGCACATGCCCATCACATGTTAGGGAAGCACCCAACTAGGTGCAACGAAGGTCCATCGCCGCCTGCGGGTGACACCACTGCCCATGCTGGCACTGCTTTCCTATCCCGCGCCCCAGGACGCAGGCATAAGAGTCTCCCTCCCTGCACCCACCCAGTAGTCCACAGCGTAAAGTCCTCCCAGCAGAGTGCCCAGCTCTCCCCATCCCAGACGGGCAAACACACACCCCACACCCACCACCCACCCCACGGCAGACACAAAGACCTCCAAGCACAGTGCCCAGCTTTCCTAATTCCAGACGGGATAAGACGCACACTGCACCCACCTATTAGTCTCCACACGTGGGTGGGTGAAGAGCCTTTTAGTGCCCCTCAAGACAATGTTTGTGTGTCAGGGCCTGGTAGTAACCCTCCTTGAAGTTGTGGGGGAGAGGCCGCCGGTGACCCTCAAGACCATTTTGGCCGACAGTGTAGTGGCGAGCCTCCAAAAAATCGTGGGCGAGAGCCTGGAGGTGACCCTCAGAAACAAATTGTTTAAAAAAGCATGGTGGTGCACCCCTGAATGACAGTCTGACTGAGATTGCAGGTGAACCCGCTAAAATCGTAGTCTAGCACACCTTGGTGGTGAACCCCTAAATTACAAAGTTTGACTGAGATTGCAGTTTACAGCATGGGGGTGAAACCCAGAGTGGCTTGGTTAGACTAAGATAGCAGCTGATCCACCCAAAAATTTAGCCTGACACAGCATGGCGGTGACTACAGATCAGTGAACAATTCTGTGGTGTGCGGTACAGTAGCCGCAGTCTAGAGAATACGTTTTTTCTCTCAGATCCATTTAATACAGTCCAGTGAAAAATTCTGTGTTGTGCAGTACACTAGCCGCAGTCTAGAGTATACGTTTTTGGCCTCAGATATTAATTCTACAGTTTAGTGATTACACAAAATGTTGAACCCAAGGACTAAGGGTCAAGGACGAGGACGTGGGCGTCCAAGTGATGTAGGGGGGCAGAGGCCGTGGTCCTGGGCAGGGTGACACAGTACCTACTGATGGAGTAGTGGAACGCCGCAGAACTACACTCCCTAGCTTCATCTCGCAACTTACAGGGTCACGTGGTACACCACTATTGAAACCACAACAGTGCAAACAGGTGATGACGTGGATAGCGGATAATGTGACCAGTAATTTATCCACCACCCAGTCTTCCACGCAGTCCACCCACGCTAGCCAACGGAGTAGACCTCTGGCTCCTCCAGCTCAACCTCCTGCCCCCCAGCCCTGCCCCCCCACGGAAAGTATGGATCCGGCATACTCACAGGAACTCTTTTCAGGACCCTACCCAAAGACACAAACCACTGCTCAGCAGCAACCAGAGCAGTTCCTCTGTCCCGATGACCAAAATTTAAAAAAACTTTCGCAGTCTGTGGGTGATGAGAGTGTGGACTTAGTGCAAGTAGTGTGTCAAGAGGTGTCGGATGATGATGATAAGACATGGTTGTCAGACAGTGGCGTTGTTGTCAGGGCAGTAAGTCCGAGGGGGGAGCAGAGTGAGGAATTGGAGGAAGAGCTGGTGGATGATGAGGTGACTGACCCGAGCTGGGTTGGTAAGCCTAGTCAAGACAGTGCTTCTGAGGGGGAGGCAAGTGCAGCACCAGAACAGGTTGGAAGAGGCAGTGGGGTGGCCAGAGGGAGAAACAGGGCCAGAGCAGGTGGATCAGCAACTGTTTCACGGAGTCAAGCCCCCGTGCCGAGGCCTAGATGTTTGCAAGTCTGGAGGTTTTTTTTAAAGAAAGTGAGGATGACCGACAGACTGTGGTGTACAACCTGTGCTACACCAGGATCAGCAGGGGAGCCACCACTACCAGCATGCGCAGGCATATGAGTGCTAAACACCCCACTCAGTGGAACCAAGGCCGTTCACCTCCTGCGGATCACACCACTGCTCCTTCCCGTGTCACATGCTGGGTTTGCAAGTCAACCCCCCCGCCCAGGACCCCGGCACGAGCACCTCCCGCCCTACAACCACCCCTTCACCTCCACACCCTACACCAATGTGTCCCAGCGCAGCGTTCAGCTGTGTTTGCATCAGACATTGGAGCACAAACGCGAATACAATTCCACCCACCCACCTACATGCACAAGCCCTAAATGTTCACATTTTAAAACTGCTGAGCCTGGAGATGCTGCGATATAGACTGGTAGAGATTGAGGCTTTCCGCAACCTGATGGCGGTGGCTGTCCCTCGGTACTTGGTCCCCAGCCGCCACTATTTTTCCCGATGTGCCGTCCCAGCCCTACACCAGCACGTCAGAACATCATCCATGCCCTGACCAACGCAGTTACTGAGAAGGTCCACCTAACCACGGACACGTGGACAAGTGCTGCCGGGCAGGGACACTATATCTCACTGACGGCACATTGGGTTAACTTGGTGGAGGCTGGGATCGAGTCTGACCCTGGGGCCACTCAAGTAATGCCCACACCGAGGATTGCAGGGCCTACCTCGGTCACGGTTTCTCAGACTTATTATGCCTCTTCCACCAACCCCTCCTCCTCCTCTCAAATACAATCTGAGGATGGCGCCTTCAGTCGGTAGCTCTAGGCGCAGCAGCACTGCCGTGGGTAAGCGCCAACAGGCGGTGCTGAAACTGCTGAGCTTAGGTGACGAGAGGCACACCGCCCAAGAGCTGTTACAGGGCATCACGGCGCAGACCGATCTTTGGCTGGTGCCGCTGAAACTCAAACCAGGCATGGTTGTGTGTGACAATGGGCGTAACCTAGTGGTGGCTCTGCAACTTGGCAGACCCACACACGTGCCATTATACACCAATACTATTTCCCAAAGTAACAACAACCCATATAAACACTGCATATAAAACCTGCCTGGCCCACGTGTTCAATCTTGTGGTTCAGCGGTTCCTCAATACCTACCGCAATTTGTCTGATTTGCTCACCAAGGTGCGACGCTTCTGTGTGCATTTCCGCAAGTCAACCACAGATGCTGGCACTCTCAGGGCAGTGCAACCTCGCTTACAACTGACTGCTCACCGACTGTTGTGCGACGTGCCCACACAATGGAATTCCACATGTTAGCCAGGGTTTACCAGCAGCGAAGAGCAATTGTAGACTGCCGGATGACAACTTCCACAAGAACTGGTAGTCAGGTCAGTCGGCTTCCTCAAGTCTACAATGAGGAGTGGACGTGGATGTCTGAAATCTGTCAGGTGTTAAGCAACTTTAAGGAGTCAACACAGATGGTCAGCGGCAATGCCGCCATTATCAGCCTCACCATCCCGCTGCTTTGTCTGCTGAAAAAGTCACAGCTCAGCATGAAGTCAGAGGCTTTGCGCTTGTCACAGGAGATGGGGTAAGAAGTGAGGAAGAGGAGGAAGAAGAGGAAGAGGAGGAAGAAGGAAGGGGAAGGAGGAAGGAGGAAGGAGGAAGAGGAGGAGGCAGAGGAAGAAGAGGATCAGCCTATTGAGGAAAGGGAATTCTTGCGTGTTGGGACTCTTGTGCACATGGCTGACTTCATGTTAGGCTGCCTTTCCCGTTGCTCCCCCAGTTATATATGCGCTACAGCATTGGGGTTTTGAGCATGTTCTGCCATTTGAGACCACCTTTTTTTTCCAGTGAGTTTGCCTTTCCCGTGACCCTCGTGTTAGAAGCATTTTTGACAACACTGATTACTGGGTGTTCACCCTCCTGGATCCTCGGTACAAGCAGAACTTTTCCACTCTCATTCCTGTAGAGGAAAGGAGTACGAGAGTGAATTAATATCAACAGGCCCTGGTGCACAAGCTGAAGCTATCCTTCCCATCTGACACTGCTAGCGGCAGAGGACATAGTTCTGTGGGCCAACTAGCGGGGGAGAGGAGGCGAGAAGGCAGCTTGTCAAGCACTGGCATGGGAACACTCTCCAAGGCCTTTGCCAGTTTTATGGCACCCCAGAAGATGGTGAGGGAGTACCTAGCTGACCATACCAACGTCCTGTGTGATCACTCTGCTCCATACAACTACTGGGTTGCAAAGCTGGACACGTGGCCCGAACTGGCGCTGTACACCTTGGAGGTGCTGGCCTGCCCTGCCGCTAGCATGCTGTCAGAGTGGGTATTCAGTGCAGCTGGTGGCATCACTGATAAGTGTACATGCCTGTCAACCGACAGCGCTGACAGGCTGACAATTATTGAAATGAATAAAGCCTGGATTTCACCGGAATGCAAATCTCGACCAGGGGAAAGCAGCTCAGTATGAAGATTCTTCATGTATCCTCTCCTTCTCTTCGCACACAAACGCTGAGCCAACAGGCAATGTTTCTGAGGGCCAACTGGCGCTCTTTACAAACAATGTTTACGGAGGGCCACCTACAGGCCCTCTCTCCAATCTATTTTTTAGGACGTCAACTACGGACACTCAAAAACAAATTTTTGGGAGGCTCACCTACAGCCATTTGACTGCAATCTCAGTCTGACCAAGGCATTGGTGGTGTCACTGCCATGCTGTGTCAGGATAAATTTTTTGGTGGCTCACCTGCTACCTCAACTAACTTGGTCACTTGTTGGTGTCACCACTAGACTGCGGCTACTGTACCGCACACAACAGAATTGTTCACTGCACTGTAGTATATATAACTGAGAAAAAAATGTATTCCCTAGACTGACGCTACTGTACAGCACACTACATAATTGTTCACTGGACTGTAGTATATAAGAGAAAACGTATTCTCTAGACTGCACTACAGATCCCAGCAAGCCAATATGCAGCAGCAGCAAAAATGAGTACTTAGAGGACTTTGGGCAATTTATTTTGGGTCTGTGTGGACCATGTGCTGTCCCTTCTGCCACCAGTCGCTGTGCAGTGTGCAGCCAAGATGGCGGCAGCTGCACTACAAGTCCAGGCCAGCAGCCAGGAGGAGACAAAAAAAGCCCTTGTAGCCCTTAGAAGGGCTGTTGGGTTCTTTGTGGGTGATTCCTGCCTAACCAACATCTAAGTTGAGGCCCTAACACTCTCCCTGACAGACAGCAGCTCTATCCCTAATCTCATGCAGACGGCATATGACGCGAGCAGCGCGGGACCAGATTCTTATATTCCCAGGTCATCTGATCTGGCCAGACAATCCCTGCTATCGACTTGTAGGGGCCCCACGTGATGCTAGGAGGTACCAAAGACTCTCCTGCATGTTGATTTGCTGAGAAAAGGCACCTAACATGCAGGAAGAGGAAGTTGCCATTTCCTCGAGGATCGCAATATGCTCGTCTGAGTATCGAGCATGTATGAATACCCTAATGCTCGAACGAGCACCAAGCTCAGAAGAGCATGTTCGCTCATCTCTAATTGTAATCTGCAGCCCCTCTTTGCAATTGATAACAGGGGCTGCAGGTAGTGGTTCAACAGAGGATAATAGTTGTGCCTGTGTACTTCAGCAAATTAAATTGTTTTCATTTTTTATTTTTTTTATTTTGTAGGCAAAATATTACCAATATTTTTTGAAGGAAAAAACCTCCATGCACAGCACCCACAAGTCTAGGCCACCATCTGAAAGGCCATTACTCACTTACCTGACATAATTTTAGTGTTTTTATACTGAAAGTAAGTAACATTCAAATTGGTTTGATTAAAATACTTAATTGTTTTTTTATTACAGACGTGTTCAAGGGAGGCCGGGAGCCCTCCTCGCCGCAGACGTCAAGAGCATGTTTCGGTATGTCAAGTTTGATCAGTGCAGTACCCACAGTAATGTTTTTTCATTATGTGTAATTATTTTGTTTTCCGGTTTCTTGCAGCCATCATCTGGTGAAGGAGGTGCCTCCTGGCCAAGACGTCAGTGGAGTGGAGGACAGGAAATGGTAGGTTTATATATATATATTTTTTTTCAAACCAATTGTACTTTGCGTGCAAATAATTTCTGTTTCTATTTCACAGCCATTTTGTCCTGTTGCCTCACAAAGAGGTCCTCATGGCTCCACCAGAGGAAGTCGGGGTGTTGCGTGCGCTGGTCGGGGTCATGAGTATGTCGCATAATATTTTTTTCCAATGTCAAAATATATTTTACATATTGTTATAATGTTAATTTTTCCCTTTTTTCAGGGTTCCAGAGCCTCCATCAGAATGGGTGAGGAGGAAGCCTATTTCTATATTGACAACGACCTCCTCCAGATGGTGGAGGCCCGTCCACCATTATGGGACCTCACCGACAGCTGCCATGCTGACCATAAGCATACCCGGCTCCTATGGTGTGAGATAGGCCAAGCTATAGTGCCGAATTGGGAGGACCTCAACGAGAGGCAACAGGACCAGTGCCATAAGTATTAATTTTGGATTGAAAAAAAAAATGTGTTTTTTAGGCACAAGTATCGTGGAGCGGTGGTGGTCAATCAGGGATCGCTACAAAAAGTATTTCAATGAGGAACTTCGGGCCCCGGGGCAACCTCAAGGCGGGAGTATAGGTATTACTCTGCCTCGGGGTTCCTACGCAGAACACTTGAGCTGCGAAGGTAAGAAATACTGTTTTCTCACGCTTTACAGTTATTGTAACCAATCTATGTGTATGAGTCCGATGCAACTCTAAACTCATTAGCCCCCGTGATAGAACGATTATCGCCCACCAGCTGTTTGAAGCCCAGAGATTAATGGACTACGCGTTGTGGCAGGTCCAACACCGCCCCCCCATCCATATCCCCCATCCCACACCTATCCCCATCCCAACCTCCTTCCCATTCCCCATTCCAACCTCCTTCCCATTCCCAACCCCACCTCGAGCCCTTTTCTCATTCCTTTTCTCTTTCTTCTCCACCTCCTTTCTTTGGCTCTACCTCTCTTCTTACTTCTTTAGCTCGGGAACCTCCTTCTCCAGCCCCTTCCTATTCCATGACTACTCCCTCTGTTCCACCTGCCACAACGCTTATTTTACCATCCAATAAGGCAGATGACCAACAGGGCAGAGCTGCTCCCACCAGCACTTCCTCCACACCTACCCGCCCTGTGTTTCGGGAATTATAAAGTTTTATAACGTTATTATTTAAATGGTTTTAAAATTGTTTCCTTAAAAAAAAAAATGTTATATTTTTTAAAAAAAATTGTGTGTTATTTTAAATTGAACTTAAAGGGGTTGTCCGGGTTCAGAGAAGAACCCGGACATACCTGCAATTTCACCCAGGCAGCCTGCCTGAAGAGGACATCGGAGCATCTCATGCTCCGATGCCCCCCCCTTGCCCTGCGCTAGATCGCGCAGGGCAAGGTCTCTTGTTTTGTAAATACTCGCTGCCGGGCGGGTACTTCCGCCCGGCAGTGAGTTCGGTGACGTCACCGGCCTTAATGGGCCGGCTTTAGCGCTGCCCTAGCCGTTTTACTGGCTAGGGCAGCGCTGAAGCCTGTCCATCAGCGCCGATGACGTCACCGACTCACTGCCGGGCGGAAGCCTCTGCCCGGCAGGGACCGGTACGTCACCGGAACCCGGCGAAATTCCTTTGCCCTGCGCTAATTAGCGCAGGGCAAAGGAGGGCATCGGAGCATAGGATGCTCCGATGCCCTCTTCAGGCGGGCTGCCTGGGTGAAATTGCAGGTATGTCCGGGTTCTTCTCTGAACCCGGACAACCCCTTTAAGAAATTTATGTGGAATAAGGCCAGAAATACTCTTTTCACGCTGGGTGAGCGACCTAATTATTGGTCGCTTTCCCAGTGTGGGGAGATTATTCAGATACACATTTATATAGATATGCATAGAATAAATAAATTTTACGCTATAAATAGAACTATTCAATTATTTTTATTCATTATTTTAATAAAAATACAATATTTTGAATATAACTGGTTTAAAATTCAAGTACAAAACATACGTGCCAAAACAACATACCCACAAACAACGTGATTGATACGTAGACCATGGAAATATTACATATATCTTAAATCATTTGCTCTTGCCAGTCCTCTCTTCCATCAGGCAACATGAAAAATGCCGCAAATCAGTCTCGCATCCTTGCAACAGCAACAGTGCCCCTTATGCCAAAATTTTCAAAACTTGACAAATTGCTTTCCTCTGGATTTTGATCCATGTGCACTGGTTCCTTCCTCAGGAGATAGTTATGCAGGACCACGCATGCCTTGACTACCTCTTCCACAGTCAATTTTGAGATGAATAGGTCTTGTAAATACTCTCCATTTTGCCACCAAGATACTAAAAGCACATTCAACCATTCTGCAAGCACGAGTCAGGCGGTAATTAAATATGCATTTCTGCTAACTCAGTCCACAGCTACAATACAGTTTGATTAAATTGGGGCACATTTGAAATGCCTCGTCACCTACCAATACAAAGAGCATGGGGGTAGAATTAGAACCAGGAAGAGGTTGTGGAGCCGAGAAATCAAAATTATAGACTTCTGCCCATGTCTGAATTTTTAAATACCATAGATTCGTTGGTTCGCCCATAACCACCAACATCTATTACCACAAATCTATACTGGGTATCTGCTATGGCCATTAAGATTATGGAGAAATATTTTTTTATAATTAAAATACTCCGAACCAGAACCTTGGGGCTTCATAATCCAAATATGTTTCCCATCCACTGCCCCAAGACAGGAAACTGGCTGACCTCCCAAAATTTTTCAGAAATTTCTGTCCACTGTTGTCGTATAGGATGAGGAATAAATTCAACATGCAATACTTGGCACAAAGCACAGCAGGTATCTTAGATGATGCTAGAAACAGTGGAAATTCCAAGACGGAACTGGTAATGGAGGGACGTTTCTCCGGTCACCAGATACTAGAGATGAGTGAATCGATTTGTCGATTCGTATTGAATCTTGGGATTTTTTTTTTAGCTGAGAAGCAAATCCGAATATTAGGTGATTCGCTTTGGCTTTGTACTCATTCGCTACGTAGTTTGTCCTATTATACGCTATTGCTACGTTTAAGTTACTCTATACGCTGTTGCATACGAAGTCAATTCATTTGCGATGCAGACTCCTCCCTCGTAGCCCCGCCCCCTTCTCCAGCAAGCGAGGAAGGCGAGGCAAAATTGTGGATTACAAATTGCAACTGAGTTTGGGACTCTGTTCCAGTTCTATGACAAGTGTCAGACGAAAAGAGACAAACGTGTCCGTGAGCAGACTAGGTAGGTGATATTTAAAATGTTTATATTATACCTATAATATATTTGCACTATATTGTTTGCACTAATGTTTTTACCTTTCAGCAACGTTTTCAAGTATGTTGCCCATTGTGTGTATTTCTTCTACAGGTACCGCAATGTGTCCTCATATTCACTTTATAGTATGGTGGAAGATTGTACTATGCCCATAGCTGGATATACAGCACCTTACTTGTTCTACCTCAAATATACATACTGCCTCTGAGGGCGATTTCAGATCTGACCATTTACACATTGGATCTGGCCCGGGGTCTGCAAGGTGTCGAAACGATGGCGCAAACCTTGGATCACCTGCTGGACCACCTTTTTATGCTGGTTCGGGTTGCGGTGTTTGCCATCGCAAGTCGTAATCCTGGCGGTCCATCAGCCAGACTATGTATTTCAGCTGTGCAGCAGAGCTAAATGGTGAGGATCGTCTGGATGTCATTTTCGAATATTCGCTCTGCCTCTGAGGAGTGCACGCCATGGCCTCTCGTTGTACGTGTCTACGTATTACGTAATCGCGTAGACAATAGTACGCTGAGGTTTTGTATGCTATTTGCACGCTCATGCGTATGTCTTCTAAGAAGTTGCATACATTTTTTAACTGTACGTTCATTATTAGTGCCAACCATGAGGAGTGCCCAGGTGGCCCCCGGGAATCGGAATGGCCATAGACCTTCCCTTTAAACCCTTAACCAAAAGGAAGATCTTAAAAAAAAACTCTGAAGAGACGCTTAATGTATCTTAAATTAGATGCCTGCACACGTCAGAGTGAACTATTTTGCCATCAATGATCGATTTGTTACCAAGACACTGGCAGTAAAGGACACTAAAGCTCATCACACCAGTCAGCTTCTCCAGGCCTTAGTGGAAACTGCTCTGCAAAATTATGAACTCAAAAAAAGAACAGGTTCTTGCTACTGTAACTGAATGCTTCAGACATAAGTACTATCAAACTGAGAATAATGAAGGTGAACAACTAGAAGAAAACGTCAGATTCAGTATGTGTGAGGTGAAAGGCCACAGTCCTGATCCTGTAACTGAGGAACAGATATTTCTACAGAGGAACATCAAAAAGATACTTTAGAATGAGATCTTGTTGAAGCTGCTTCCAAGCTGTCTCATATTTGTCTTGTATTGCTAGCTGCAGTGTTTGCACAGCGCAGCACATATGATAGTCTGCAAGAAGGACATGCTGGAACTCTGGTAAGGTGAGGAAATTAGTTATTGCTGCCAGAACCCCGAAAATTGATTCCATCTTAGAGACGCGCTGGGAAAGGGGCAATTGTAGATCAAGCCACTCGGTGGGGCAGTACCTATATGAGGATTGAGCTGAAACCCTTTCTTGTGGACATGGCCAACCCTTAGGTAACACTAAATAAAGGTCAATGGACGCAGGGCTGAATTAAAAGGAACTGCTCCACCAACCATTTACAGTAACTAAATTACAAGCTGAGGATTTAAAGGGGTATTCCATTCTCACACATGTAGTTTGTATAGTTAGATATAGCCATACCAATATTATTACTAATAGAATGTATTTATATAAAATGTACAGTTTAGAAGATTTCCCTATTTGTATATCCATTGTCCCACACATTAAGATGTGTCTCCGCACCTGGTTACGACCACCGTGGCCATGTAGTAGTGGTGAACGGCTTGCTCTTGTTCAAACCCGCTCTGAGGTAACTGCTGTATTGTGAGCGCACATTGCATGACCATGCGGAGACACATCTTACGGTACTTTCACATCTGCGGTTTGGACGCTACCAGTCCACAACACAATGGTCAGGATCCGTCCAAAACGCAGACTTTATAAACGGATTCTGCTCCATAGAGATGAATTGATCCTGGAACAGGATCCGTTTCTCTGCGTTTTGTAAGCACAGACAAAAATGCTACAACCCTAAGATGTGTCTCCTCATGCTGATATAATGTGCGTTCACAATACAGCAGTTACCTCAGAGCGGGTTTCCTACTAGAAACCAAAAGGCTTTAACTGCAGCCAAGATATTGTTGTCCAAGTTGTTTTCTAGGTGGGGATTGCCTCAGGTGGTAGCAAGTGACCAAGGGTCAGTGTAAAAGGAAGTGCTGAAATATATGCATATACATGTATATGTATGCATGCCCTCATATTAAAGGGCCTTATATACATATATATACACACACACACACACACTATGGGCCTTATATGCCCCGTGTATATGTGGATGGCCCAAAGTGTATATATGCCCCCAAAATACTAACGTATCTATTTAATTCTGACCCCCCAGTGACCGGGTGCCCCCTCCATAAATGCATCCCCCTGCAGGAGCATAACAGTGCACCTGCAGGAGGCAGATTTCACCCAGATGACAATTAAGTCCAGTCTCGGGCACATCAGAGGACACAGGATCAATAAGATCCTCTGCCCTTTGTTAAACACCTCGGACAGCGCTGGAGATGTTTAACATAATAGAGACAGGGAAACAAAGGGTTTCCCTGCCCCTGTGTGACTTGCGTGATGCGTGGAAATTCACAGGCGGGAATCACTTGCATGAGCTACTCGGGAGCGAATGTGGCTGGGCTTAAATAGTGAGCCATAAAAGAGAATCATCCCCTGGAAGACGAGCACCTACAAGCGGGAATTAACCCCTGAAGGACGAGTATTGGAGCGAGGATCATACCCTACAACAAGCATTAACCGCTAAAGAAGAGCATTAGACCAAGTATCGCTTCCCCCTGATTAACCCCTTTTACCATCATCCTATTCCACCAACGATATTAACCCCTGCATTATATTCCCTGCCACATACCTATCCCAACCATAATATTAACACAATACCACCAACACATTAACCCCTTATTCCCTGTAATAACCCTATACCCCATATCCTGCCACTAATCATTAACCTTTCATTTCCTAGCCCTCAATAACCCTATCTCTCCATATCCCCATTGCCACTCATTAACCCTATTTCTGCCACAATTATCCCTGTCCCATATATATATATATATATATATATATATATATATATAGCTATAATACCCCTACATCTCAGCTATATTAACCCTTTATAATCCCCTGCTGCAAGTTACCTTTTTCCTAGGGACATTAATATTTGGGCTCGGGAGGGTGCTGATGTACGTGTGTTAGTGTATGTTTAGGCAGTTTGTGGGATGAGTTTCTACGTGGGTTTATGTAGTGTAGTTAGGTTTTATACTGAGGTTTTGTATTGTATTATTGTGTGATAAATATGGTGGAGGGATAAATGGGTGGAGCTAATAGCCGGCTTCGCCTATTTATGCATATTAATTGATAATATCACCAATATCAATAATTAAGTTACCCTTTAACATTGGCGAGCCAGCCCAAACTGTGGATAATTTTTTGCACATTCTATCCACAATTGTGTTATTGCATAAACTAAGATAGGCGGATAGGGAATGGACAAATAGCGGAGGGACACGGTCGTGCTATATTGTGCTCCTCGACCTTAAAGTTTGGACGGATAACACAAGTGTGGGTTGAAGTTTGCGTAGGATACATCCACAAACAGCGAACCTAAGTAACATTTTTTGTGATTCCCTTGCACGACTGATCGGCGAGAGTTAACTCAAGTATTGGGTGGATCCAGGGAGTCGGGGAAACAGGCGTTCTGGAGAAGAGAATCTTTTTCCAAGTAGCGCAGACGGTTGAAGGTTTCCGGCTGGTCGGGAAAAAAAGTTCTGAAACGGGAAGGACGCAGAAGACTCCAAGCAGGATGGCCACCGAAAAAGTGAGTATGACCTTTGACCCCAACACCTCAGCAGCAGTACATGTAACCCCATACTCCCTACCTCATACAAGTCCACGGAGATGCTTTGGTCTGCTTTGTTGGACCAAACCTATGCACACGACAAAGTGTGCATAAGCACCTTTAAGACCACTAAACTCCTCCAAATGCTGGCCAAATTAGTTCATACTTTTGAGGACAGCATTTGGAAGCCACAACACGTAGCAACAGTCAACGCAGCACAGGCAGAGATGTTCTCCACACTGGAGAACTTCCACTGCCAGTGCTGTGTAGAAAACTCCACACACACACACACACACACACTAGAAACTCAACTTGAAGGGGCTCAGTGTACAGCCGAGAGGGGCAGGGAAATCCACGTGTTGGAATCTAGGCTCTTGGAGAAGGAGACCTATTTTTCCGGCATGGACAGGGAGCTCCTCCGCCTGTACACGAGTTTAAAACCAGCGCCGCATGCATGGATACACTGGTTAACTCTCTTAGTGCGGATTTGGCTGCAAAGACGCAATCCATTGAGGATTTGCAGCAGGTTATTAGTAATCTGTCATGGCCTGGTAGTGAGAGCAGGTTACCTTTGCCTACAAAACAGGTTTGTGTTTTGGGAACGGCACACAGAGGGAGACAATGGCAACGGAGGCCACGTCTCATACGGATGACAGATCTGGGGCGACAGATCTGGGGCTTCAGATACTGGAGGACAGGTGGAACGGAGGCTACGGTTTACTCCAACACCGGCGGATTATAGACATAGCAACCGCTTCCAGGGTCAGGACAGCAGTGGAGGATATGAAAGTAGGTGGCAACCAGAATACACCTCTTCCAATCCGCCATATTCCGGAATGCCCGGAAGAAAATTATCCGAACCATGGCAACATGAAAAGGATAAATTTCCTGTTACGGATCTGCAAGAAGATCCCGAAATATGATCCCACTGTAGATCCGTTTACTGCATGCGATATGTTTGAGGGCCACTGTAATAAATATTCTGTGGCTCCTCAATATCGCATGGAGTTATTTAATTTGTGGTTGCCGACTCTTAACCAAAAGGTATGAGGCAACAGGGAGAATGGAACCCAGGAATGGGTGGTTTCATGATTAGGAAGACAGTCTTTCCTTACTCATGAAGCTGGCAACCAGTCATGGGGATGTTACTCCGGAAATCCTGACAAAGTTCAAGCCCACTATACACGATGAGCCTTTGTCGCTGTGTAGTATGTTTGAAGCTATATACAGGAAAGTAACTATGGATCAAGGTATAGGAATTCCACAAGGCATGATCCGCATGTTTGTGGAGAAATTTCCATACCATGGAGTGCAGTGTAGGCAGGATATACTGTACAATAAAAAGTCCATGAAAGTGAGGGAGCATGTACCCTTACATGTTAAATCGCAAGATGAACATGTACGCCTTGCTAAGACGAATTCAGTTCACCCCACGGCTCCGCCCTTGGAAAGGACAGGGAGCGTCCGATGCTATCAGTGTCTACAATTCAGACACAGGAAGAGGAACTTTCCTCAATAAGTATGCAGCCATAACCCTGAGAAATCTGGCAATAACAACGGTTTCAAGTTGAAACCTAATTATGCCAGCACAGGGGGAGAGCAGGCAGAGAGGAGCCAGGGTCATTTACAAAGACCGACACCCAAGTGTGTGGCCATTGTAAATACCCCAGATAAGGAAAAAGTGGCTGTAAAATCTAAAAAAATTACACAAAACCACAAGTGGCAGTATATACCACGCAAGTACCTACTGGGAGTCTTGTCAACTTAGACTGAAGGGCAGGGCTTCCTAAAGATCTGGCATCTTTGGGGAGACCCCATATAAAAGCCACGATTAAGGATCAGGACACTCAAATCATGCTTGACACAGGTGTGGAAATTTCCATCACCAATGTTGAACATGATTTGCACCCCAATAGCCCTCAGTGTATGGTGATCGGATTTTATCACCAACAATAGGGGGGTAAAGGCCCAAAGAATCAAGGCGGTGACAGTTCAGATTGCCAAATACATGACCCTCAAGATCCCGATGTGGTATTACCCAGATTCTGACATCGAAACCAGTGTAATGACCCAAAATGGATGGATCCTAGATTTGGCAAACTGCATTGTTTGGAAGGGCCCCAGACAATCCAAGGTGTGTGTCATACAACGCCAGTGTGAGACCACCCTTGCCAGCAGTGGAAAATTCGGTAGATGTACTCAAACACAGATGGCCAGAGGTCTTGCCCAACGTGGACCTCGAACCATTGTGTATGAACATGTTTCACCAGGCATTGGCAGCTGTACTGAGTGTTTTCTCAGATGGAATGTCTCTTACAATATGTAGATAACTTGCTCCTGCACACAGAAACCATGGAAGAGCACCTGGTACTGTTAAGGGAACTGTTGGGAGTCCTGGCGAAATCCAGACTCAAGCCGAGTCCTCACAAGCCAAATTTGGCCAGGACTGAGGGGACTTTCCTTGGGGTCCAGATTTCATTTGGAACCAAAGGAATTATGGCGGCCTGAGTGGAAGCCATGGTGAAGTTACCTTGGCCTGGCACTCTACAGGACTTGTGGAAATTCCTGGGAGTGGCTAACTTCATGAGTGAGTTTTTAGAGGATTTTGCTGCCAAAGCAAAACCCCTCTATGAACTCCTCAGAGGAGAAGAACCCTCACTCAAAGGTTGGTCTGAACTCCAGGAAGAGGACTTTTCAATCCTGAAAAGAGACCTCATCTGCCCCTGTGTTGGTCACCCCCAACCCAGATGGAGAAAAGGCTATACAGGCGTATGCTGGTACTGAGTCTATTTCGGTTGTCCTTCAACATATAGGACATGACAATAGGCCACTGGGATACTTTTCCAGGCTCCTCTAGCCTGTTGAATGAGGGTTCGACGAATTTGCCATACATTATGCGGTAAGAGCTACTGAGCATATTGTAGGCTTCAAACCCCTCACTTTACAGACTCTGCATTCCCCTTTGGTTCTCTTGCTCAGAGATACACTCCCTGGAATCTCCCAACAGAGATTTGGGAGGTAGATCATGGACCTCAGAGGCCAGAATCTGAAAGTTGTTACAAAGTATGTTCTGTCCCAGTTATTGAATATGACCGGGACTGAACATGACTGGACAACAGTCAAGATCCAGTACCACAAATGTTCAGGACTGTCAAATCATTCGGAAGACAGGGTTATCTTTGTTGATGGCTCTCGATTCTGTCTGAATGGCACTCATGTGACAGGATTTGAGGTTCTGGATGAGACCACAGGTACTCAGTCTCGTCAAGTTGCCAGGTCATCTTTCAGCACAACAGGCGGAACTGGAGGCTGTCAAGGAGGCTCTCCTCCTTCAGCCTCCAGGGAATCGAACGATATATAGTGACTGCCCATATGTGGTTCGATCACCCTGCACCTGGACAAGGCAAGGATTTGTGGATAGCCAGAATAAACCTCTGGCCCACGTGATGGTCCTACAGGAGTTGTGGGAGTGGGGTATGGCACATCCTGCTGAGGCAGCAATCAAAGTCCCAGCACACCAGAGAGGAGACCAACCTCTGATCATGGGGAACAACAAGGCAGGATTGCAATGAGACAGACAAATCTCAAAGACTGCCCTGTGTCATTTGAGGAGGAACAGGCAAAAGGATCCTCTTATGATACATCACAGCTCCACAGCATCCCTGGGTAATACTACAGGGGATTCTGTGCCATGATACCGGTACGCGATCTCTTCCTCTACCAGTAGTCCCACAGCATCTGCAAGCAGAGCTGACGAGACTAAAACCACCAATTGTTCGGACACCTTGGCCGGGATAAAATCCTGTCCCTCTTGAAGGACAAATTATACTGGTCAGGGATGTCCAACACGGTAGAGGAAGTCACTCAGCAATGCCTGGGGTGTGCTTAGGTGAACCCAAGGGCATCCACCCTGAAGCCAGTGTTACAGTGGGTTCCGCCAGCAGAAGGTCCATGGTCCGCGATCCAGATTGATTATATCGGACCATTGCCATTAGGAAGCCATAACTGCCGTTACGTGCTGGTGGTTGTGGATTTCTTCTCCAAATGGGTAGAAACCATCCCCACAGTCAATGATTCAGCTACCACGACTGCCCGGGTTCTCTGGGAACAAGTTCTATCATGATGGGGTATCCCCAGAGTGATCCGGACTAATTTCACGGGTAAGGTCATGCCATCGCCAGGGACATGTTCCTCCAACAGGTCCTGAAGGAGTTACTGCCACATTGTCACGAGTGGGCCTGCTTCTGGTCTCAGACGTTCTGCGCGGCTTTTAAGAGTGACATAATTTGACATGCTTTTCCCTTGGTTTGGTTGCTGTTTACCACACCCCCTTCCCCTCAGCTGTTGCGGCTGTGGTAATTATCTTTTTCCTATTTACCCCTCCCTCTCCCAGTATCCCTTGTGGTTTATACTTTCTGCCTACTTAGTAGTGTGGTGTGGATCTCGGCTGAGATCCGGTTGCTGCGATATCTGCTTTAAGATAAGTAACTTTTCCTTTTGTGGTTTTCCTTCTGGAGTCTCCTGTTTGTCCTCTCTCTTGGAGGAACGGGTTTACTCTTTCTTGTGTCACTAGCTGCAGGGTTCTTTAGAGTGAATTTATTATTAGGTTCCTCTGTATGAACTCACCTACCACAAAGGCTTGTTCATACTGGTAGTCAGGGCCTAGTTTCAGGGTTCCCTGCAGGAGGTGACCGTTTCCCTGGTTTTGGTCTGTTCCCTTCCCTCGATGTGGCTATTCCCTCCACACCAGAGCGTGACATTATAAACCGCCTAAACAAAAATTTATGTCATTTTTGTGCTGACATGGATGCTATTGCTGCACTTGCTGAATGGCTGCAGGGACTCAGTTTGGAGGTGGCCGACATCTGCAACCAGATTCAGAGCCCACACGCTGGTGGTTCTGGGGGTGCCGAGTGTCAGGCCTGTTTGGAGCCTAAGGTCCCCTTCCCGGATAGATTTTCTGGGGGACTTGATAATTTTATTCTATTTAGGGAGGCATGCATATTGTATTTCAGACTGCGTCCACATTCTTCTGGTAATGAGGAGCAGAAGGTTGGTGTGGTCATCTCGCTGCTTAAAGGGGATGCGCAGTCATGGGCCTTTTCTCTGCCGACCGGATCAGTCTCTCCGGTCAGTAGATTAATTTTTCAAGGCTTTAGGGATTATCTATGATGACCCGGATCGCATCTCCCTGGCTGAGACCCAGATACATGACCTTTGTCAGGGTGAGCGGCCGGTTGAGATTTATTGCTCTGAGTTTCGGAGGTGGGCGACCAATACTGAATGGAACGATCCGGCTTTACGTAGCCAATTCTGTCAAGGTTTATCTGAAAGGCTGAAGGATGCTTTGACTTTTCAGGAAACCCCTGTGTCTTTGGAGGCCGCTATGTCTCTTGCTGTGCGCATGGATAGGAGCCAGAGAGCGATCTAGGGGCCCCCGCTCTCAGGACATACTATCACATAGCAGACTGTCTTCCTATGACACTTTGGGTGAATATTCCCCTAGGTTGATGTCAGGGGACGAATCTATGCAATTAGGGGGAGCCACTCC
>ONZH01015344.1:0-13214 GCA_900303285.1 Rhinella marina
GGGGGTAATCTGATATGGGGGAGATCTGAGAGTAGGGTGTCTGATTTGAGCATTGGGGGTCTTACCTGAGCTCATACTACCCCCATGTCAGATCAGACCCCCATGCTCAGTTCTCCAATTAAAAAACAAACAAACAAATAAACAAACCAAATAACCTCTTACATCTCCTGATCTGTGCACCTCTGCTGCCACTGTTTTTCAGGACCGTCCCTGTCAGGTCAGAGTGTAGGCCACCACATACTACTTCCTAACACTGTGCACGTCAGGACATAGTGGAGAGCACTGCAGTGTTGCGGCTGCTCCTGGATAAGGAGAGGAATAGCTGGCCCCACCGCTCCCCTGTAAGCTGCATATGAAGAGGCAAAAAGCCACATGTGGCTTGCGAGCCACGGGTTGGCCACCCCTGATATAAAGGATGTCCTGGAGCTGGAAAAATTGCAAAGAGGAGCATTTAAATTGATACGGGACATGGGCAGTCTTAGTTATAAGGAAAGATTCAAAGAATTACATTTATTTAGTCTTGACGTGTCTAAGAAGTGTCTAAGGGGACACATCCTTAACCTACATCAATATATAAATGGCCCATACAAAAAATATATGTGAAAAACTGTTCCATGTAAAAAGTTCAGTCTCTAGAAGTGTCAACAGTTCTTTTCAGTAAGAACTGTAAATCTGTGGAGTAGTCTATCTCAGGATGTGGTAATGACAAGGAACAGTTGATTTTTTTAAATACATTTATTGATTTTTCAGTTATATTGACAAAACCAAAAACAACATCAGGGTATTCAGACCCTCAACAATAATACAAACAATATCAGGAAATCTAGGCCAATGTACAATATGGTCACTTGCTAAGCACACTCCAGTGGACAAAGATTCTTAAATGTTCACTGGATGCCAATGGGCACTAATGCCCTTTATTTTATAGTAATCTGCCTTCAGATCTCCCCCAAGACCCCACAATCCAGACCACCCAGAAGAAGCAGTCTACCCAATTTCCCACTCAATTGCACTGTAAGGTTCTATTCTGTTAAAGAAAAAGGTTTTATGAGATTCTGTATTTCACAATCATTCATATAAGTAAGAATATAGCCAGAGGCGTAGCTACCGGGGGGGCAGGGGGCGACAGCTCCGGGCCCAGTGAGTCAGGGGGGGCCCAGCAAGGATGATGATCAGGCGAATACAAGTGAGCGCTGATCTGAGGTCTGATGGGGGCACAGTAGGCTGATGTGAGGTCTAATGGAGGCACAATACGCTGATCTGAGGTCTGATGGGGCACAATACGCTGATCTGAGGTCTGATGGGGGCACAATACGCTGATCTGAGGTCTGATGGGGCACAGTAGGGTGATGTGAGGTCTGATGGGGGCACAATACGCTGATCTGAGGTCTGATGGGGGCACAGTAGGGTGATGTGAGGTCTGATGGAGGCACAATACGCTGATCTGAGGTCTGATGGGGGCACAGTAGGGTGATGGGAGGACTGATGGGGGCACATTCTGCTGATCTGAGGTCTGATGGGGGTACAATACGCTGATCTGAGGTCTGATGGGGCACAATACGCTGATCTGAGGTCTGATGGGGCACAGTAGGCTGATGTGAGGTCTGATGGGGGCACAATACGCTGATCTGAGGTCTGATGGGGGCACATTCTGCTGATCTGAGGTGTGACTGGGGCACAATACGCTGATCTGAGGTCTGATGGGGGCACAATACGCTGAACTGAGGTCTGATGGAGGCACAATACGCTGATCTGAGGTCTGATGGGGGCACAGTAGGGTGATGTGAGGTCTGATTAGGGCACAATACGCTGATCTGAGGTCTGATGGGGGCACAATACGCTGATCTGAGGTCTGATGGGGGCACAATATGCTGATCTGAGGTCTGATGGGGGGCACAATATGCTGATCTGAGGTCTGATGGAGGCACAATACGCTGATCTGAGGTCTGATGGGGGCACAGTAGGGTGATGTGAGGTCTGATGGGGGCACAATACGCTGATCTGAGGTCTGATGGGGGCACAGTAGGGTGATGTGAGGTCTGATTAGGGCACAATACGCTGATCTGAGATCTGATGGGGGCACAATACGCTGATCTGAGGTCTGATGGGGGCACAATACGCTGATCTGAGGTCTGATGGAGGCACAATACGCTGATCTGAGGTCTGATGGGGGCACATTCTGCTGATCTGAGGTCTGATGGGGGTACAATACGCTGATCTGAGGTCTGATGGGGCACAATACGCTGATCTGAGGTCTCATGGGGCACAGTAGGCTGATGTGAGGTCTGATGGGGGCACAATACGCTGATCTGAGGTCTGATGGGGGCACATTCTGCTGATCTGAGGTGTGACTGGGGCACAATACGCTGATCTGAGGTCTGATGGGGGCACAATACGCTGAACTGAGGTCTGATGGAGGCACAATATGCTGATCTGAGGTCTGATGGGGGCACAGTAGGGTGATGTGAGGACTAATGGGGGCACATTCTGCTGATCTGAGGTCTGATGGGGGTACAATACGCTGATCTGAGGTCTGATGGGGCACAGTAGGCAAAATTGGAAAAATTGCAAAGAGGAGCATTTAAATTGATACGGGACATGGGCAGTCTTAGTTATAAGGAAAGATTCAAAGAATTACATTTATTTAGTCTTGACGTGTCTAAGAAGTGTCTAAGGGGAGACATCCTTAACCTACATCAATATATAAATGGCCCTTACAAAAAATATATGTGAAAAACTGTTCCATGTAAAAAGTTCAGTCTCTAGAAGTGTCAACAGTTCTTTTCAGTAAGAACTGTAAATCTGTGGAATAGTCTATCTCAGGATGTGGTAATGACAAGGAACAGTTGATTTTTTTTAAATACATTTATTGATTTTTCAGTTATATTGACAAAACCAAAAACAACATCAGGGTATTCAGACCCTCAACAATAATACAAACAATATCAGGAAATCTAGGCCAATGTACAATATGGTCACTTGCTAAGCACACTCCAGTGGACAAAGATTCTTAAATGTTCACTGGATGCCAATGGGCACTAATGCCCTTTATTTTATAGTAATCTGCCTTCAGATCTCCCCCAAGACCCCACAATCCCGAACCACCCAGAAGAAGCAGTCTACCCAATTTCCCACTCAATTGCACTGTAAGGTTCTATTCTGTTAAAGAAAAAGGTTTTATGAGATTCTGTATTTCAGAATCATTCATATAAGTAAGAATATAGCCAGAGGCGTAGCTACCGGGGGGCAGGGGGGCGACAGCTCCGGGCCCAGTGAGTCAGGGGGGGCCCAGCAAGGATGATGATCAGGCGAATACAAGTGAGCGCTGATCTGAGGTCTGATGGGGGCACAGTAGGCTGATGTGAGGTCTAATGGAGGCACAATACGCTGATCTGAGGTCTGATGGGGGCACAATACGCTGATCTGAGATCTGATGGGGGCACAATACACTGATCTGAGGTCTGATGGGGCACAGTAGGGTGATGTGAGGTCTGATGGGGGCACAATACGCTGGTCTGAGGTCTGATGGGGGCACAATATGCTAATCTGAGGTCTGATGGAGGCACAATACGCTGGTCTGAGGTCTGATGGGGGCACAATATGCTGATCTGAGGTCTGATGGAGGCACAATATGCTGATCTGAGGTCTGATGGGGGCACAGTAGGGTGATGGGAGGTCTGATGGGGGCTTAATACGCTGATCTGAGGTCTGATGGGGGCACAGTAGGGTGATGTGAGGTCTGATTAGGGCACAATACGCTGATCTGAGATCTGATGGGGGCACAATATGCTGATCTGAGGTCTGATGGGGGCACAATACGCTGATCTGAGGTCTGATGGGGGCACAGTAGGGTGATGGGAGGACTGATGGGGGCACATTCTGCTGATCTGAGGTCTGATGGGGGTACAATACGCTGATCTGAGGTCTGATGGGGGCACAGTAGGCTGATCTGAGGACTGATGAGGGCACAGTGGGCTGATCTGAGGTCTGATGGGGGCACAGTAGGCTGATCTGAGGTCTGATGGGGGCACAGTAGGCTGATCTGAGGTCTGATGGAGGCCACAGTAGGCTGATGTGAGGTCTGATGGGGGCACATTCTGCTGATCTGAGGTCTGATGGGGCACAATACGCTGATCTGAGGTCTGATGGGGGCACAGTACGCTGATCTGAGGTCTTATGGGGCACAATACGCTGATCGAGGTCTGATGGAGGCACAATACGCTGATCTGACGTCTGATGGGGGCAGGGGACTGTTAGTTTAGTGATGTAAAAACTGGGGACAGGTTTCCTTTAACATAGGAGTCCCCTTGTTTTTTACTCCTATTACTCCTATATTTTACTGCATTATATGGTAGAGTATTTACACTAGGGTATGTAGAAAGTCTATTGTACTGTACTTAACAGCATAGATGATCTAGCAGTTTATACAGTCATCTTTCTAATACAATATTATAACCACAACTAGTAGTATGTGCCTGTGAAGTTGGAAACGTGCGTTTGGGAAGCCACTAAGTGGGGGGCCCACTCAAGTATGTTTCGCCCCCCCCTGTGCTGAACCTCTAGCTACGCCTCTGAATATAGCATATCCATTTGATCAATAATAATGGAGATGGATGGTGGATCTGTTTGTAAAAGGGCATTTACATGTGTCGAAACTTAGCAGATTGTCAGGAAGGAAGTGTTCATTCCTGACAGTTGGCTGCCTGCTCAGTGGGAAGTCAAGCACTGCATTTACATGCAGCGATCGTCTCCACAGTATGAGGACGATGGATCATTATTGCGATCACTCATTCTCATACAGCTGCATTGTTTCTAGGCAGCAGATTTCTTTTTAGACTGTGCCTGCATGAGTGACAGGATCACCCGATGAACAAGCATTTTGCTGTTCATCAAGTGATTGGTGGCACCTTTACACAAGCAAATTGTCGAGTGTGAACATTTATTCTCAATAATCTGCCCATCTAAAGCCACCTAAACCATTTTTGTAAGATACATCTCTTGGTAATCAAACAAATAGAATGGAACATCGGGGAAAATATAAAATAAACCTCATCTTCACTCTCATCTTAATGGAAGAGAAAAAACAGGATCCTCTAAAGAATGTAATTTAGATACTATAGAGGGGAGAAAAATAAGTAGTCTATTCAAAACTAAGGGGGATATTATTATAAAGTAGAAGTGGCCTAGTTACCTTTAGCAACCAGATTCCACCTTTAATTTTCCAAAGGAGCTGTAATAAATGCCAGTTCTACTTTACACTTGTTTAATAAATCTCCCCCTAAGGCCTCTTTCACACGAGCGTGTCCGGATTTGGTCCGGATGCGTTCAGGAAAATCCGCACGCATCCGCACCAATCCGCACGCAATCGCAGTCAGTTTTGACTGCGATTGCGTACGTTCGTTCAGTTTTTTCCGCGCAGGTGCGAAGCGTTTCAATGCGTTTTTCACGCGCGTGCGAAAAAACTGAATGTTTACAAACAACATCTCTTAGCAACCATGCGTTAAAACCGCATTGCACCCGCACTGTGCGGATGCAATGCGATTTTCACGCAGACCCATTCACTTCAATGGGGCCAGTTCTGCGTGAAAAACGCAGAATATAGAACATGCTGCGATTTTCACGCAACGGCGAACTGCTGCGTGAAAAACATCGCTCATGTGAAAAGCCCCATTGAAATGAATGGGTCAGGATTCAGTGCGGGTGCAATGCGTTCGCATCACGCATTGCACCCGCGCGGAAACATCGCCCGTGTGAAAGGGGCCTAAGGGAGTAATGTGTGCATTCTCAGCAATTAGGTTCATGAAGCCTTCAACAATCTGTAAGTGATTAGGCCACAGTTGACGGTTTTTAAAACAGCTTACATGAATTCTTAAAATTAAAGGGGTTGGCCACCCTAAGTATCAAAAATCCAAAATTCCCCCAGACAATAGCCAACACTATGAAGTATTTCTCAGGTGACATGTACTGGCTGTACGTCATTTATCTAACCTGTTCACCATGACACACTTCCCTGGAGGAGCTCCCTCAGACAGACTGTGTGGGAGGAGCAGCTGCAAAGTGAAAGTAAGAATCCCAGCATGCACTGCAGCAAGCATGTCTAGAGGAGCAGTCACATGACCTCCCTGCCCACCTGTGTTCCCATAGAGACAAGAGCCCCTTAGATAATATCAATAACCCAGTTATCAGTGAATAACTGTTGTACAGACATAGCAATATAAATATATATAATAAAGAACGCCCCAGTCCCAACAGTAAAGGAGGGGGGGGTGTTACCCTTTTCATAAATTTGCTGTTGGGCCCAGTCATTTCTAGTTGTGCCACTGGATGTAAGCCAAAAACAGAATGAGGGGGGAGTTATCATTTCCCTTGTTCCTAAAAAGTGGTGTTAAAAAGTTGCAAACTATGGGACAGATTTATCAAAACTGGTGTAAAGGAAAACTGGCTTGGTTGCCCATAGCAACCAATCAGATTCCACCTTTCATTTTTTAAAGCACCTTTGGGAAATGAGGTGGAATCTGATTGGTTGCTATGGGCAACTAAGCCAGTTTTCCTTTACAGGAGTTTTAATAAATCTCCCTCTATGTGTTTGCAAATTTTTAACTGCGCTTTTTTTATTTTTTTTTTTAAAGGGCGTGACAATGGGAGAGACCGGGCGTGACCAGTCACCCCAACAAATTTATGTTCATTTTCACCAGTTTTCTGACTCAAATGAAGCCAGAAATCTATGGCAGCTCTGAGCTGTCATAGATTTCTGTTTAGGTGCACGGACTGCACAAATTGATCTGCTGACATACAGAGGAGCCTCCTGTCTATCATCATACGATCTGCTCCCAGCTGACAGCCCATCAATCATCTATGAATATATGACTACCCTTCATCTGGGGGAAAAAGGAAAATGAGTGTAGTCAAATAGCTATATGTAACATACAGGGGTGTCACAAGTCACTATATATAATGTACAGGGGGTCACACATCACTATATATAATGTACAGGGGGTCACACATCACTATAATGTACAGGGGGTCACACATCACTATATATAATGTACAGGGGGTCACACATCACTATATATAATGTATAGGGGGGGTCACACATCACTATATATAATGTACAGGGGGGTCACAAGTCACTATATGTAAAGTACAGGGGGTCACACATCACTATATATAATGTACAGGGGGGGTCACACATCACTATATATAATGTACAGGGGGTCACACATCATCATATATAATGTACAGGGGGTCACAAATCACTATATATAATGTACAGGGGGTCACACATATGTATATACAGTATAAAGGGGTCACTGTACAGGGGTTCACAGATCTCTGTATGCAGTGGTGGGGGGGTCACACATCAGTATATACAGTGTATGGTGGTGGGGTCAACTATTACTGTATACAGGGGGTCACACATCACTATATACAGTATAAAGTGGTGATCACATATCACTGTATTGGGGGGATCATATATCACTATATACAGTGTGCAGGAAGGAGAGGGCACATATTTACAGATGACATCAGTGACTGCTGCTGAAATCACTGACCTCAGCCATACTGACAGCTCAGAAGGGGTTAAAGCTCCTGACCTATTGGTCTGGCTGGAATAAACATGTCTGTGATAAGATCACATTGCAGAGTGGTCATAGACAGGACAGACACTAGGATTGATCACACTTTGTTGTCCACAGCACCTTTCTGGCTCTGCTACATCACTGCAGTCAGTGAGTTACATCACAGATTCTCCTCATTCTCTCTTCCTCTTGCAAAGTTTCTTTATTTCAGCTTCTAACAAGTTTCTCTGCTAAGCCCCTTCAGCCCTGTATAGTCAGGACTGAAGTCACAGCAGAAGGAAACTTCTCTGACACAAGCAGGGTGCCTTTAGGACCCAGGAGCAGCACACTCCTTCCATGGACTAGAGCACCTGCTGGCATGGACGAGGCAGGGAGCTATGAGAGAAGCACAGAGGGGGCGTGGCTGCCAATAGCAAAGGAACCAGGTAGATCTGCTGCAGAAGATATATGAGGACGTTTATTGTCTGCCTGCTTTCTTTACAGTTTTAATAAGTGCTAACAAAGTGGCCAACCCCTTTAACTAACATTAATGCTTGACTTGTCTTTTTTCATCCATGCAAATCATGTAACTATAGCTTTACAGTATGTATGCTATGCTCAGGATATATATGCTGCCCTTTTCACACGGGCGAGATTTCCGCGCAGGTGTGATGCGTGACGTGAACGCAAAGCACCCGCACTGAATGCTGACCCTTTTTTTTCCATTTGTTTTCTTCACATGAGCGTTGTTTTTCATGCAGCAGTTCTGCGTTGCGTTAAAATTGCAGCATGTTCTATATTCTGCGAGTTTCACGTAGCCCTTCCTCAATAGAAGTCAATGGGGCTGCGTGAAAAACGCATGCCATCCGCGCGGAACAAATGCAAACACGGAACGCAATCGCACACAATAATTACAAGAATCGCAGGACAAATTGCACGTTTTTTCCGGAACGCACCCTGAACGCATCCGGACCAAATCCACAACACTCGTGCGAAAGAGGCCTAATGCAAAATTATTACAGGAATGTCATAAGACATTTTGTCAGCTTTTATGTAGCGTATATCTATATGTAAACCATGGATTTAAAAAAAAAAACCATTGTATAAAAATATACATATGTTCATTTATTTAAGGGCATTCTGATGCATATTAAAAATAAAAAAAAATGTTTTACAGTTAAAGAATGGACTTCAACATTTGATCAGCAAAAAGAAGCAGGTGAAAGAGGAGCTACATGATTGCAAATCTGAACTTGAATGTGGTCTAAAGTTTCAAACACCGGACCTGAGGTATCTCCTAAACTAATTATCCGTGTCACTTTATCCTTTTGTTAGTAAAGGGGTTTTACTTTTCTTGCAAATGAAGCTCAGTAATTATATAATGAAAATGTATGCAACTTTACCTTTCTTAAACTTTGTTCCTCCTGCATCAAACTTGTTCTATTAAATATTCCTTTAATTTGAAATATTACATGAAATACATATGTAAAGCAAAGCCAAATAATTGAAGAGGTAAAAAAAAAACTATACATCCACTGTCTAGCATTCATAAGCCTAGCCAAAAAATAATATGGCAGTCCTCAGCTTCCTATTAGCTGGAACCTGGATCTGCTTCATTTTTCCTGACAACCAGATAGATGCATCATCTGATAGCATATTCTTAAAGGGTTTGGGGGGGGGACTTTAATATTGATGGCCTATCCTCAGGATAGGCCATCAATATTTGATTGGCAAGGGTCAGGTGTCTCAGAGTACAATTGGTTCCCGACGTCATAACTACACAGATCCATCCACTGTGTAGTGGATGGAGCTCCTAACTACACTGCATGCTCCCATGCACTTCAATGGGAATGGTGCAGCAGTTACCAGCTCTGTCCACTACAAAATGGAGGGAGCTGTGTAGTTCTGGCACCAGCTAATTGGTAAGAGTATGGGTTAATGGACTCCCAACAATTAGATATTGATGACCTATCTAGAGTATAGTAATTAGAAGATCTATGGCACACCAGTTGCTTTTAGAATAATGCTTTTTAATTTATATAATATAGGTAGACATTAGTGTTGAGCGAACCTGTTCGGCCGAATACACTATTCGGCCGAACATGGCGGTGCTTGGGACCACGCGGTATTCGGCCGAATACAGCGTGTGCTCGAGCACCATGCTAAAGTCCCCTCCCCGCATGCTAATTAGCCAATTAGCATGCGGGGAGGTGCTGGCATTCACTATAATGGGAACGCATCATTGGGTGCTTTAAAGCACCCGGTGACATGTGACCGGCTCATACCGAGCCAGGGACAGTGGCAGCAAGGAGGGACAGAGAGTGTAGGGAGAGAAGCACGCTAGGTAGGGAAAGAAAATGCTCAGAAAAGACCCAAAAGCCCTTTTAAGGGCTATTATATCTGGCACAAACTTTTATTTTTTTATATTTGAGGATTTTTAAGGTGTTGAAAATAGCGCTAGGTGGCCTGCCATTAACGCCACAAGCGCTGCAGCAGCAAGGAGGGACATACACTGTAGGGAGAGAAGCACGCTAGGCAGGGATAGAAATCGCTCAGAAAAGACCCAAAAGCCCTTTTAAGGGCTATTATATCTGGCACAAACCTTTATTTACTTACATTTGAGGACTGGTGAAAATAGCACTAGGTGGCCCGCCATTAATGCCACATGTGCTGCTGCTGCATGCTGTAGGATACTCTCTGTATACTATATACCTGACATACTTTGCTATAATTTCTGCTGTTAAGCCCGCAGTGCTTCTTTTGCATCTTGCTGAATAACATTTGTGCATTGATAGAATTTCTATAGGCAGGGTTAGTATCATTGTTCAAAAGTCCATTGTTAAATCCTTCTGCATTTTTTATTTTTTTTTTTGGGTGGCAAAATAAAAAAACAAGTGTGCCCTGTCAGTAACACTAGGTGCACAGCGTATTAGAACCGTTCAAAAGTCTGTGTAGCTGACATCCGTTGTTACATTTAATACCGATAATTTAGGCCGCAGTTCCACATTTGCGTCTGCAGTTTAATTTGCCCAAGGAGGGAATTAAACTATAGGGATAGGATTTGGGTATGTAGAAAGATTGTCTCTGTTCCAAAAAGACCAAAATCCATTGTGAAATGCGTCTTTTTTTTTTTTTGGGTGGCAAAAAAACCCCAAGTGTGCCCTGTCAGTAACACTAGGTGCACAGCGTATTAGAACTGTTCAAAAGTCTATGTAGCTGACTTCCGTTGTTACATTTAATACCGTTAATTTAGGCTGCAGTTCCACATTTGCGTCTGCAGTTTAATTTGCCCAAGGAGGGAATTAAACTATAGGGATAGGATTTGGGTAGGTAGAAAGATTGTCGCTGTTCCAAAAAGACCAAAGTCCATTGTGAAATACGACGAGATCCCACATTGGGATATTCCGAGGAGCTTTTTTCATCACTGTCCCTTGGCTTGGACCTCTTGCCAAGGCCGCTTGAAGTGGGACATGAGGAGATATTGTGCCCTGATTCCCAACCTATTGAGCAAACACGTCTTCTGTGAAATATGTCTTCTTTTTTTTTTTTGGGTGGCAAAAAAACCCAAGTACTGTAATGTGCCCTGTCAGTAACGCTAGGTGCACAGCGCATTACAACCGTTTAAAAGTCTATGTAGCTGACATCCATTGTTACATTTAATACCGTTAATTTAGGCCGCAGTTCCTTATTTGCGGCTGCTCTATAACGTTTGCACATTCAGAATATTGGACATTTGTTTAAATTTTTCTGATCATACAGTTAATAAAAATCTGCAGTACTGTAGTTGTGACCAAATTGCATATATACTATACAATATGCGCAAGACGAGCACTAAGGAACGGGGAAGTTGGCGTAGTGCTGATGGTGAACGCAGAGGCCATGGCTCTGGGCGCAGTGAAACTGTGCCTGCTGGCAGAGCCCAAGAAACAAAGTCATCCAAAACTCCTAGCTTCATGTCACAGTTTGCAGGGCGGCGCAAGACACAACTCTTGTCGCCACACCAGTGCGAGCAGGTAGTCGGTTGGATTTCAGCTGATAATGCTTCCAGTCTGTTCAGCACCACCCCCTCTTCCACAAAGTCCAGTCTCAGTAGCCAAGAGTCTGGGCAACAGTATCCTCACCCTGATCCTCCTTCCTCCGACTATGCAGAGTCTGGGCAACAGACTAATCCCACATTGTGATATTCCGAGGAGCTTTTTTCATCACCGTTCCTTGGCTCGGGCCTCTCGCCAAGGCCACTTGAAGTGGGACATGAGGAGATATTGTGCCCTGATTCCCAACCTATTGAGCAAACACAGTCTGAAGAAGATGACGGTGGGGACTGGCAACTAGCCTCATGAGGTGCATGATGATGATGAGACACAGTTGCCAATAAGTCAAGGGCAATTAGTGTCTCAAGAGGTTGTGGATGAGGATGAGACGCAGTTAAGTCAGGTTCTTGTTAGTTCATCATGTCAGGAGGAGGACCAGAGTGAGGATGTGGAAGAGGAGGTAGTGGACGATGAAATAGCTGACCCAACCTGGGAAGGTGGCAAGCCGAGCGAGAACAGCAGTACAGATGGGGAGGGATCTGCAGCAGCGCAACAGGCTGGAAGAGGCAGTGGGGTGGAAAAAGGGAGAAGGCAGGCCACGCCAACCAGGCGCGCAACTGTTCCCCGGAGCAGCCCCTTGCGGCCAGCTCCCTTGCCAAGGGTTAGGTGTTCCGCAGTCTGTTGGTTTTTTGAGGAAAGTGCTGATGATAAACGGATTGTAATTTGTAACCTGTGCCATACCAAGATGAGCAGGGGTGTAAACACCAGCAACCTCACCACCACCAGCATGATCCGACACGTCAGCAAAGCACCCCAAAATGTGGGATGAACGTCTGGGTCCACGATCTGTGTCTGCAAGTCACACCACTGCCTCCTCTTCCCCTCTGTTACGTGCTGTCCAAGACGCAGGCCCAGATGCCTCCCGCCCTGCACCTGGACCTTCGCAGAAAAAATCAGCGAGCACGTCCACTTTAATGTCCCAGCGCAGCGTTCAAATGTCCTTACCCCAGGCATTTGAACGCAAGCGCAAATACCCTGCCACCCACCAACAGGCCATAGCTCTAAACGCGCAACTTTCCAAGTTGCTGGCCCTGGAAATGTTGCCGTTTATGCTGGTGGACACAGAGGCCTTTCGCAGCCTGATGGCGGCTGCTGTACCTCATTACGCTGTCCCAAGCCGCCACTATTTTTCCCGGTGTGCTGTCCCTGCCTTACACCAGCATGTGTCCAAAAACATAACCCGGGCCCTGACCAACGCAGTTACTGGCAAGGTCCACTTAACAACTGACACACGGACAAGCGCTTGTGGCCAGGGATGCTACATTTCCCTGACGGCACACTGGGTGAACGTTGTGGAGGCTGGGAGCAAGTCGTCCCCTGGGATGGCCCAGGTGCTACCCACGCAGAGGATTGCGGGCCCTACTTCTATCCGGGTTTCCGCTGCCACCTATAGTAGCGGCTGCAACCGCACAGGGTAGGCATACCACGTTTACACCATCTCTTCGGCGTAAATGGGCTGAAGAGGAGGAAGAGGACAAGGAGGATATTGAGAGTCATGCTCCTGGTGGGGAGAGCGAAGCCTTGTCTGTTGGCAGTGTCAGACTGGGGTGCCTAGGGCCCACGG
>ONZH01015345.1:0-24157 GCA_900303285.1 Rhinella marina
CCCCCGCAAAAATGCTCGGGTCTCCCATTGACTTCAATGGGGTTCGTTATTCGAAACGAGCACTCGAGGATCGGGAAAAGTTCGACTCGAATAACGAGCACCCGAGCATTTTAGTGCTCGCTCATCTCTAACTAAGACCATTCAGTAGTAATAAAAGATGTTTTCTTCCACTGTTACCCATTGTGTTTCCTCATAAATTACCATGGCATCGACCTGTAATTCACGCCACCCTCAAAAGAAGGACTTAAAACCCCACCCCAGGCCTCGCTAAGCCACGCCCCCGACTCTGTCAGGCCGCGCCCCTCCCACTCAGCAGCCAACGGAGATTGAAAAAATGAAGGTAAAAATCAACTTCTGTCAGCTGCAGGGGTGGGAGGGTAAATTTCTTTCTGCAACGACAACCAGAAACATTAGATGAAATAGACTAATTTTAGACTACGACTGTTCAGTAGTAATAAAAGATGTTTTCTTCCACTGCTACTCATTGCGTGTCCTAACGTGTAAATTACCATAACATCGACCTGTAATTTAGACAACCCTCAAAAGTAGGACTTAAAAGTAACCCCCTCAAGGTCCCGCTAAACCACACCCCCAGTCAGGTCACCCCCCCTCCCACTCCGCAGCCAATGGGGATTGAAAAAATGAAGGTAAAAAATCACCTCCTGTCAGCTGCATTGACTTTCTCTCTGCAACGACACACAGAAACATTAAATGAAATAGATGAAATATACCCAGGAGAAGCTGGGTCCTTCTGCTAGTAAAATATAAAGCCTGTTGTCCACCACCACAGTGCTCCTTCGAGGGTTGGTCCCATCAGTGGCTGTACTTCTTCATCCACTGTGGTCTCCTGCACTTCACTATCACCCATTGTGGTAGCACTGTGGAATTGCTGCAGAGTGTGTCCTGTACATTGCAACCGGTGAAAGTCAAGGCAACATAAATGGACAAGCTGCCGATTTCAGATCCACACCACATGTTACAGTATATGCAGGTTTCTGTGCAGGAACCATCTATCAATATTTTATATAAAAAAAATAAAAAAAAATTACATAAAATACTATATAATACATATAGGCTGTTACAATGTGATGACTAACATTTGATGTACACATCCTACGTTTGTTGGCACTTGCCTTGGGGCACAGCCTTGATAAGTTCCCAGAATAAAGTAGTGATAATATTAGCGTGTCCTGTAGAGCGGTTCCGAGGTTCATGACATACAAGTGACATGCACTTTGACCACGGAGAAGCGGCTCATGCTGTAAATGTATTAACTCGTGTTTGCTTCATAGGATGTTTAGCTTTTTACTTTCCTGAGTACATCATAAAATACTGAGCTGGTAACTAATGTTGCGCGAGCATGCTCGGCTGAATATCATATTCGGCCGAGCATTGCGGTGCTCGGGATCACGCGGTGTTCATTTTTTCAATCCCCATTGGCTGCGGAGTGGGAGGGGTCATGACCTGACCGGGTCAGGGGCATGGTTTACCGGAACCTTGGGGGGGGGTGCTTTTAGGTCCTTCTTTTCAGGGTGGCCTGAATTATAGGTCAATGCCATGGTAATTTGAGGAACTACAGTGGGTAGCAGTGGAAGAAAACATAGCCTTGCACGGGTATATTTAATCTATTTCATTTAATGTTTGTGTGTGTGTGTCATTGCAGAGAGAAAGTCTCCTTTCCACCCATTCCTGTAGCTGACAGAAGTTGATGTTTACCTTCATTTTTTCATTCCCTATTGGCTGTGGAGAGGGAAGGGGGCGTGGCCTGACAGAGTCGGGGTGTGGCTTCGTGAAACCTGGAGCAGGTGTTGTAAGTCCTTCTTTTGAGAGTGGTGTGAATCACAGGTCGGTGCCATGGTAATTTATGAGGACACACAATGGGTAGCAGTGGAAGATTTACTACTGAACGGTCATAGTCTAAAATTAGTCTAAAACATAAGTTATATTTATGGTAACCGGAATACCCCTTTAACAGTATTTAAAGCATTGAATAGAAATGACTGGATTGTTACCTGAGCTCCTCAGCTGGCTGCTAATTAGCTGGCTGTGTTGTTATGGAAACCTGCCCTCCCTGTGTGTGTCTGTGCAGAGAAAGGCAGTTGGGGTTTAAAACCAATACTGTCAGGCTAATATTGGCTAATGGAGATCATATTTTGGGAATATCTCGGGAACGGTACGTCCTAGAGAGATGAGACCCGGTCTAAAACCTTCCCGGGCACCTGATGTACCTGTGTGCTGAATTTGGTGAAAACCGGTCCAGTAGTTTGGTCGTGCATAGAGAACAGGCAGACGGACAGACAGACAGACAGAAACTCATTTTTATAATATTAAGAGAAAAAGATAGAATATGCATAAAATTTTTAAAATTTGGAGAACCCAAAATATCACCACCTTGATTATCGAAACATATATGGAGTAAGTTCATTTCCAGAGGAAGCCACCATAATAGCTAAAAATCTCCCCAAATACGTCAAACCAGGTCTTCAAAAATATTCAGTTATCATTTATGCATTGATCGACCATTCTTTTCATTCAAAAGATTGAATAAAGTTCACATATGTATTGTGTATATCCACCGTTTTGCCATTGATTTGAAACTGTCCATTAAGGCTTTAGTTTTTCCTTATATTTGCCGGTCCACTTGTTAGTATGATTAATGTTAGTCCAGATACTTTCTATCTGCTGAATGTTGTTGTTTTTCTTATTCTGAGATAAGTATTATTATTACGCCAATATAGTAAAATCAGATGCAGATATCGTGCTGTTTATGGGGGGTATATACTCACTGTTCGGAGCTACTATTCACCATCTGTGGCATCTCACGTGGTGTTAATGGTCATATCACTCACCCCTAGACGCGTCTCTCCTGAACAGGTACCTCTATCGATTGTACTTGTATTCCTCTGTATAGATTGCACTGCCACTCTGTCGAGCAGACAACCTCTTTAATGAGGGTAGAATGATTGCCCTTGTTTATACAAGCTAATGTCTTAAAAAAGAGTGGCTTGTTCACAAGTGACCAAAAATGATGTGTTAATGTAGGAAAACAGGTCGAACTGGATGGACGGATGTCTTTTTTCGGCCTTATAAACTATGTTATGTTAATGGTGACATATATGCACAAATGATAGTTATCAGAAGAAACAGTGGCTTGTTCTGAGCAAGACTTGAAAAATTCTCCTTTGTTTTTGTGAGCAGTAGCAGTACAGTAACATAGTAACATAGTTTATAAGGCCGAAAAAAGACATCTGTCCATCCAGTTCGACCTGTTTTCCTACAAGTTGATCCAGAGGAAGGCAAAAAACCCCTGTGCGGTAGAAGCCAATTTTCCTCACTTTAGGGGAAAAAATTCCTTCCCGACTCCAATCAGGCAATCAGAATTACTCCCTGGATCAACAACAACCCATATCTAGTAACTATAACCTGTAATATTATTACCCTCCAGAAATACATCCAGGCCCCTCTTGAACTCTTTTACTGAACTTACCATCACCACCTCCTCGGGCAGAGAGTTCCATAGTCTCACTGCTCTTACCGTAAAGAATCCTCTTCTATTTTTGTGAACAAACCTTCTTTCCTCCAGGCGCAGAGGATGACCCCTCGTCATGGTTACTGTCCTTGGGATAAAGAGATCATGGGAGAGATCTCTGTACTGACCCCTGATATATTTATACATAGTTATTAGATCTCCCCTCAGTCGTCTTTTTTCTAAAGTGAATAACCCTAATTTTGATAATCTTTCTGGGTACTGTAGTCCAGTGTGGATTTGGAAAGGATAAACTGTGTAGGGGTAATAGTGGCAGCAATAGTAGCTGCAAATTATGGAACAGACAAGGCAGTAGATATGTGTGCTGTGTAGGGGTAATAATGTTAGTAGTAATGGCAGGTGGGTAGGGGTAATAATAGTGGCAGTAGGGGTAGCAGTAGTTGTAGGTGTTGTACGGAACATGATAGTAGAGGGAAAGTGGCAGAGGAAGGGGCCATCAATAAATATCCACTGTCAGCAATGACTGATCTATTCTATTCAACCTTAACAGCAAGAGTGTGAAAATCCTAATTAATCCATGTTTCATTCATTTTTACAAAAGTTATGTTTTGTATGCTGGTGGAGGATATGTTTGTCTATTTGGTTGAGACATCAGTATACTGGAGGCTGAACAAGACAGTACATAGTGAGCTTTTTGGGCTATTTTGGGCCACTGTTGCAATCTGTCTGCCCAGAAGTCCATAGGTCAGGAAATACATTATGTGCCAGAAAAAAGGCCAGAGTCCGGGTCGCACTGAACCTGGTTGTTCACACTGTTCATCTCTGTTTACTGTTTTGCATCAGCCTGGTGCAGCACATAAAAAACTGCTCCATCGCATTCATGAGACTATACTGGCTGCTGTGGCTTCTGCTACTTGTGGAAGAGGTGGTAGGAGGAGGGTGACTTGGCAAGTTAAGGAGAGGGGCCTCCTGGTCAGACACACAAGTGGTAGGTGCCTGCTTTCCAAAAGCCCTATAGTGCTTTGATAGTGAGGGTCTAAAAGCATGGCTATCCAATAAACATCAGACTGGTTGATATCAATGATACACCTGTCAGTAGGTAAGCAAGGGAGCATACAGCTTGCTATGCTGCTCAGCGTGCCCGAGAACCCAGTTCTTTCTAGCTCCACTCCCCACGTGATGATTGGTCATCATAGCCAGTGTTGCCATCATTATAATCCTCATACTCCTACATCACCGTAATCTCCTCCTCCAGTAGAAGCTCCTCGTCTTCATCCTTCTCCAATCTTCTCCTAGTGAATCCCTAATAGCTCCCTTGTGTGGTGTAACCTGCTCTTGATCCTGCATCCCTTGTTGAGTCAGCATGAGCATACATTCAAAGATAAATATGAGGCGGATGACATTGTTAATAACACAGTTGTCTTTCTAACAAATCTGGTGGCCTCTTCGAAGGGCCTGAGTAAATGACAAACGTCAATGAACTGCCACTGCCTAACCTCGAAACTACACATGCTCCCCTCTGAGGAGGTCTTGTAAATGATGGAGTCATTCAATGCTTTACACCGCTCGTACAGATGATCTAGCATCTGCAAAGTGGAATTCCAAGGAGTTGGAACATTGCAGATCAAGTGGTTCAGTGGCAGCCCGTACTGTTGCTACAAGTCCAAGAGAGTGTTCCTTGCCACATAAGGTTGCCTGAAATCCAAGGACAGTCTCCTGGACTATACACACCAAATCCCCTTTATGCCCCCACATAGTAATTACTCCTCCTTTGTGCCACACAGTTTGTGCTGGCACAAAGGAGGAGTAATTACTATGTGGGGGCATAAAGGGGACTTGGTGTGTACAGTCCAGGAGACTGTCCTTGCATAGGGGCACAACAGTAGTAATCCCCACACTGTGCCTCATTCACAGAAGTTATGCCCACTTTGTGCCCCTCACAGCAGTAATGCCCAGATTATGTCCTCTTCACAGTAGTAATGCCCACATCGTTCCCCCTTCAAAATAGTAATGTCCACATGTGCCACCTCATAGTAGTTATGCCCAGATGTGCCCACTTCACAGTAGTAATACCCAGATTTTGATCTTGTCACAGTACTAATGCCCACATAATGCCCCCTACAAAGTAGTAATGCTCACATGTGCCCCATCATAGTAGTTTTGCCCCTCACAGTAGTTATGTCCAGATGTCCTCCTTTTACAACAGTAATGCTCACATGTGTCCCCTATACAGTAGCTACAGAATTTCCATATGTGCCCTTTCACATTAGTTATGCCCAGATGTGCCCGCTATGCCCAGATATGCCCCTTCACAGTAGTTATGCCCAGATGTTCCCACTTCACAGTAGTTATGCCCAGATGTTCCCCCTCACAGTAGTTATGCCCAGATATGTGCCCCCTCACAGTTGCTATGCCCATATGTGACCCCTTCACAGTTGCTATGCCCAAATATGTGCCCCCTCACAGTACTTATGCCCAGATATGTGCCCCTCACAGTACTTATGCCCAGATATGTGCCCCTCACAGTACTTATTCCCAGATATGTGCCCCTCGCAGTAGTTATGTCCAGATATGTGCCCCCTCACAGTAGTTATGCCCAGATATGTGCCCTCCTCACAGTAGTTATGTTCAGATATGTGCCTCCTCACAGTAGTTATGTCCAGATATGTGCCCCCTCAAAGTAGTTATGTTCAGATATGTGCCTCCTCACAGTAGTTATACCCAGATATGTGCCCCCTCACAGTAGTTATGTCCAGATATGTGCCCCCTCACAGTAGTTATGTCCAGATATGTGCCCCCTCACAGTAGTTATGTTCAGATATGTGCCTCCTCACAATAGTTATGCCCAGATATGTGCCTCCTCACAGTAGTTATGCCCTAATATGTGTCCCCTCTCAGTAGTTATGGCTAGATATGTGCCCCCTCACAGTAGTTATGGCCAAGTATGTGCCCCCTCACAGTAGTTATGGCCAGATAGGTGATCCATCACTAATGATGATCGAGCACCCAGGTGCTCGTATGCTCGGGTGCTCTGGCCGAGCACTCAGGGGTGCTCGAGTGCTTGGCCGAGCACCCGAGCATAATGGAAGACTATGGGAGTAAACCAGGCACCCCCCGCTTGGGGGCAGCTCCCGACCTGCTCCAGCAGGAAAGACGGGGCGCAGAGTGGTAAGTTTTACCACAGCGCCACCTGCTGGAGGGAGGAGGGAGATGCTGGGAAAGGTAAGTACGGATCCGTCATTAACTCCATTGAAAGTCAATGGAGGACTTATCCGTTTACTATTGTGTCACACCAAACAGATCCGTCCCCATTGACTTGCATTGGGGTCATGATGGATCCGTCTTGGTGCGGGGAGGGGACTCGAGCATTGCAAGCATGCTCGCTCAAAACTATCCATGAAATGTGTGAAATTGCTGCCTGATATTACTGCTCTTTTTAACCTTACAGTTATTGTTATACTACAGTATGTTCAACAAACAGGTGACAGGTCTGTCTAAGGGAAAAGGCAGTGACCAAAATGTTTCTGGAGCTGGCAGAAGTAGCAGCAGAATGTGGGGGTGGTAGCAGCAGACAGGCCAGAGCTGCCAGTGTTATCCAGTAGTCGTGTTTTGATCAGCAACCCAACTGTCCTTTAATGGCTGACTTGGTCTTCAACTTCATCTCACGTGACATCAGACACCCCCAGCCAGGAGTTGGTGGGTGACAGCTTGCATGTGAGGCAGTGGCTGAGCCAGCAGGGGGTATTGTGGCCGTGAGTCAGCAGGGTGGCGGCAATGTGCCTGGAGTAGACTGTCTGCAACGCAGAAGATGTCCATAAAGAACTAGTGGTGCACAGGTTCACGGAGGCAGCACAAGCAGGCAGTCAGCACAGAGTGGTGGGGGAAAATGCCCTACTCAGCGGTGTGGGAATTTTTCATTAAGCCGCTGGAGGACATCAGCATGGCCATTTGTAGAATCTGTGGCCAGAAGGTGAAGTGTGTCCTGGGTCACAATGTTGGCACTACAGCCATGCGTGAACACATGCAGCGTCACCATAAAGTGGCCTGAGAAAAATGTGGTGCTAACTTAGTGATACAGCCTGATGCATCGACCACTGCATCACCCAGTGACTGCTCCTCTTCTGCAGCAGTCAAGGCTCCACCACCCTGTCGATATCTGCTAAAGTTCACGGCAACGCCAACATGTAGAGCTGTAACACTGTGGTAATGACAGACTGCATGGCGTGGCCTACAAGACGCAGGAGCGTCCTCTGATGTCCTTCAGTAGCAGCTAAAGCGAGGAGGACTTCAGGTCCCTCATCTAAGGGATCCAACTACTGGCTGTCTCAAGGACACTTTAAGAGGACCTATGGGAGCCACACCATGGACTGTATTGTTTGTTAAGTTTGTATTGACCCCGTTTGACTCTCACCCAGATGGACATGGCTTGTCAGGCCTCCCACATTCTGCAGAAAATTCCCAGTTACACCTAAGCGCCCCTATTTCCCTTTTCCCCCTTTTCAGGTTATTTGGGAGTCCCCTTTGCAAAGAGGGTTCTCTATTTGCTGCTATTTTATATTATCCATGTGGATTACACGTTACCTGTTTGGATTACAAAATTACCTCACGTGGATTACAATTGAATTTTGGACTGTGTTCCAGTGTTTTATTATCAAGCAGCCATGAGTAGGGACTCAAACTTATATCTGAGCCTTTTATGCTTGCAAATGTGAAATTGCACTAAAATGTTTGCATACTGTCTTTGCTGTATTTTAGCATAGCAATAATGTTTTTACAGGTTCAGCAACGTTCAAGCACTTTAGCCCATTGTGTGTATTCTTTTTCAGGTACTGCAATGTGTCCTATTATGCACTTATTGTACGGTGTTTTTAGTAAATTATGTACTTAGCTGGATATTTAGCAGTGAGCACCTAACTTTTCTACCTCATATGAACTGCCTCTGAGGACTGTACGCCATGGGCCTAGCCTCGTGTGTGTATGACACAATTGCAAATCAATAGTACGCTAAGGATTCATATGCACTTTTGTACGCTAATGCTTACGTATTGCGTATTTTTAACAACGCTGACTGTATGTTCGTAATTTGTGAAGGAATGTTCGCAAAAAAACTATTATTTTTAACGTAAATTCAACCGAATAAATTTGAACAAAGAACAAATCTTGTCAAAAATTTGTCGAACATTTGCCGAAGAGAATTTTCGATGATTCGCTCATCTCTAAAAGCCACACATATCTACTGCCTTGTCTGGTTCATGATTTGCTGCTACTGCTGCTGCCACTATTACCCCTACACAGCCTACTTCTTCCACATCCACACTGTACTGCTACTGCTCCCAAAAATAAAGGAGAATTTTTCAAGTCTTGCTCAGAACAAGCCACTATTTCTTCTGATAATTATCACTAGTGCATATATAAATATGGGCAGGAATTCTGTCCCCATTAACTCATACTTTTTGGTCAATCGTGTACAAGCCATTCTTTTTTCTGACATTAGCTTGTATGTGTATAAGCAAGGGCAATCATTCTACCCCCATTGAGGCACAATGTTTGGATGCTTATTACTAACAAGGCACTGTTTTTATATATAACACATTGTGAGTTTAAAAAACACCTAAAAAACACTTTTTGTAAGGTTTCTAATAGGAAAAAGCTTAAAATGTGCTTGCACATTTTTTTATACATGCTCTTTGTTAACACCGTCAACCGATGTGATTACCTTTAGCTGTGTACGTCAGTGTTACTGACATTACTTACTGTTGATGTCATTGTGTTCAAGAGCTTAGGGAGAGAAAGAGAGAAAACATATGACTCCTAGAAGTTCTCAGAGTGTCATATAACAAATTTCAATGCCAATTGGTGCACTATTGATTTGACTAGAATCATTTCAGATTTTCTGAAGTTCACCTATACCTAGACATCTGCCATGCTTATAGGAGTAGTTCATGTTGGTTATGGCAGTGATGTGTGGTATGGTTGCTGGAAGAGGGTTGTTTCCACTACTCAATGCTCAGCATGTGGACTACAGCCATGGGGACAAAACCTATAAAGAACGATGCCTCCACATAGCATAAAAAATAGTCTTTATTTAAATAATATAAGAACAAGATGAGTTGCAGGAAAAAGAGGACAACATCACTAGACAGCAGACGACCCTGAGAAATATTCAGTAGTAGAGGTACTAAAACCATACACAAGCATTAGGCATAATGGGCAAGAAACTGTCCAGGTGTGAGGATCAAGATTGGTCGAGATGGTGACTTGTCTCCTAATTTCCAGATCTCAATTTTATCGTCTTATGCCATATATTAAAGGACACGTCCACGCATTATTTAGATTCTGGATCAAATCACGAGCTGGATTCCTGTAATATCAGGCAGGTGATTTGATGAAGATACAGCAGCAGAGTGAAGGGGCGGCCGCACTGTTACACAATGTCACAGAGACTGAGGGTTAACGAAAGACTGAGGAGATTAATCATTAGCGTATTATTAAATTTCTCTTTGACAGGAGAGGTGGAGTGATCAGAACTCAGCTGAGGTTCATCAGGACAGAGGAGCCGGAGCACACAGGTCAGTGAGAAGCTTAGACCGGAAGGATATAGGATCTATGTCTGCGGTTGGGGCGGCATGCTTTGAATACATTGGCCCACATTTGTATTTCTGGCAGTTTCTGCTGTAAATTGTGCCACAAATGATGATGTGCTGCCAATTTTCTGAAACATTTGCATTTTTTTGTACAAGTAAAGTCCCAGTATTTACGAGAAATGTGCATGGTCTCCGAGAACACCTGCAGTATGTCTGCTCACAGAAGAAGCAGGATGGATTTTACGAAGACCAAGTTTGAGGCTATGGGTGAATATGTAAAGAAAGAATTAAAAGGGCGGGATAAAACAGCAAGAGCGAGTGCTCAGTGGAAGGCATTTAAAGAAGTCCTCTTAAAGGCAACTAGACTATATGTTAGACAAATTAGCAAAAGGAAAAGAAAGAGAAATCCACTATGGTTTACTAGAGAGGTAAGAGCTATAGTGAATGATAAAAAGTCTGCCTATAAGAGATATAAAGAGTCTGGAAGTGGAGCGGACAGAGAAGTGTATAAAATTATACAGAAGAAGACAAAACAGAGTATTAATGCTGCTAAAGCTTCAAAGGAGGAAGAAATGGCCAAATCTGTTAAGGAGGGAAATAAAACCTTCTTCAGATATATTAGTGACAGGAAGAAGAAAAACTGCGGCATTACAAAACTTAGTAATGGAAAAAATCTGTATATAGATGGGGATAAGGCGGTCGCTGACCATCTGAATAATTACTTCATAATCAGAACATGGCTGGACATAGCATTGCCTCTAGTTGTAAAGTCTTAGCCCCAGTGTTTTCAGAGGCCGATGTTCTACAGGAACTTGTCCGGCTAAAGTTAAATAAGGCAATGGGTCCAGATGGCATCCACCCCAGAGTTCTTAAAGAACTCCGATCTGTGATTGTTGGCCCCCTGACTGATCTGTATAATCAGTCCCTTCTTACAGGAGATGTTCCTGATGATTGGAGAATGGCCAATGTTGTACCCATTCACAAGAAGGGTAGTAGAGAAGAAGCTAGTAACTATAGGCCAGTCAGCTTGACATCTGTAGTGGTAAAAATGATGGAGACTCTACTAAAAAAGAAGGTAATTGACCATCTAACAATAAACAACTTGATGGACCCAAACCAGCATGGCTTTACTGAGGGCCGATCATGTCAGACTAATCTCATTGATTTCTTTGACTATGTAACTAAAGTGCTGGATGAAGGTGTTGCTGTGGATATCGCCTACCTGGATTTCAGTAAAGCTTTCGATACGGTTCCCCATAAAGAGCTGATAGAGAAGTTATCAAAAATTGGACTTAACCCCTGGATAGTTCAGTGGATCTGCAGTTGGCTGAAGGACAGATACCAGAGGGTTGTTGTTAATGGAGTGTATTCTGAGGAGAGGCTGGTTACAAGTGGGGGCCACAGGGATCTGTTCTGGGTCCTGCTCTGTTTAACATGTTTGTAAATGACATAAGGGACGGCTTGGTAGGGAAGGTTTGCTTGTTTGCTGATGACACAAAAGTGTGTAATAGGGTTGATGTTCCAGGAGGTGTCGGTAATATGGAGAATGATTTATCTTTATTAGATAAGTGGTCAAAACAATGGAAACTTCAGTTCAATGTTTCCAAATGTAAAATAATGCACTTGGGGAGAAGAAATCCTCTATCTGAGTATCGTATTGGCAGTTCTATGCTAACAAAGACCTCAGAAGAGAAGGATTTGGGGGTAGTCATCTCTGACAGCCTCAAAATGAGTAACCAATGCAGCCAGGTGGTGGGGAAAGCAAATCGTATGCTTGGCTGCATAGCTAGAGGTATAACAAGCAGAAAGAGGGAGATTGTGATCCCTCTGTATAGAGCTCTAGTGAGACCACATCTGGAATACTGTGTTCAATTCTGGAGACCTCACCTGCAAAGGGATATTGCTAAAATAGAACGGGTCCAAAGAAGAGCTACAAAAATGGTGGAAGGTCTAAAGCATAGAACTTATCAAGAAAGACTCCGGGTTCTTAATATGTATAGTCTGGAGGAAAGAAGAGAAAGGGGGGCAGGACTGAGACCTTTAAATATGTTAAAGGACTGAATAAAGTTCAGGAGGGAAGAGTTATTAATAAGAAACAGAACACAAGAACAAGGGGGCACAACCTGAGGTTAGTTGGGGGAAAAATCAAGAACAACATTAGAAAATATTATTTCACTGAAAGAGTAGTAGAAGTTTGGAACAAACTTCCAGCAGAGGAGGTTGATAAATCCACAGTAACTGAATTTAAACATGCCTGGGATAAACATGTATCTATCCTAAGATAAAAACAAAAGGATAATAAAAGGGCAGACTAGATGGACCAGGTGGTCTTTTTCTGCCGTCAATCTTCTATGTTTCTATGTTTCTATGTTTCAATCCGTGTTGGACACTCATGGCGTGTAGCGATCTGAGACAAGTTATAAACTATGCCCCTAATCCCACCCAATCCCAATGTCCCGTAAGTGCTTCCTCATACAGTATAATCTCCTGTTAGTGCCTCCCCATACAGTATGATGTCCTATTAGTGCCTCCTCATACAGTATAATGTCCTATTAGTGCCTCCCCATACAGTATAATGTCCTATTAGTGACTCCTCATGCAGTATAATGTCCTATTAGTGCCTCCTCATACAGTCTAATGTCCTGTTAGTGACTTCCCATCCATATAATGTCCTATTAGTAACTCCCCATACAGTATAATGTCCTATTAGTGCCTCCCCATACAGTATAATGTCCTATTAGTGCCTCCCCATACAGTATAATGTCCTATTAGTGCCTCCCATACAGTATAATGTCCTATTAGTAACTCCCCATACAGTATAATGTCCTATTAGTGCCTCCCCATACAGTATAATGTCCTATTAGTGCCTCCTCATACAGTATAATGTCCTGTTAGTGACTTCACATCCATATAAAGTCCTATTAGTAACTCCCCATACAGTATAATGTCCTATTAGTGCCTCCCCATACAGTATAATGTCCTATTAGTGCCTCCCCATACAGTATAATGTCCTATTAGTGCCTCCCCATACAGTATAATGTCCTATTAGTAACTCCCCATACAGTATAATGTCCTATTAGTGCCTGCTCATACAGTATAATGTCCTATTAGTGCCTCCCCATACAGTATAATGTCCTATTAGTGCCTCCCCATACAGTATTATGTCCTATTAGTGCCTCCCCATACAGTATAATGTCCTGTTAGTGACTTCCCATCCATATAAAGTCCTATTAGTAACTCCCCATACAGTATAATGTACTGTTAATGCCTCCTCATACAGTATAGTGTCCTATTAGTGACTCCTCATACAGTATAATGTCCTATTAGTGACTCCTCATACAGTATAATGTCCTATTAGTGACTCCCCATACAGTATAATGTCCTATTAGTGTCTCCCCATACAGTATAATGTCCTATTAGTGCCTCCTCATACAGTATAATGTCCTATTAGTGCCTCCCCATACAGTATTATGTCCTATTAGTGCCTCCCCATACAGTATAATGTACTGTTAATGCCTCCTCATACAGTATAATGTCCTGTTAGTGACTCCCCATCCATATAATGTCCTATTAGTGCCTCCCCATACAGTATGATGTCCTATTAGTGCCTCCTCATACAGTATAATGTCCTGTTAGTGACTCCCCATCCATATAATGTCCTATTAGTGCCTCCCCATACAGTATAATGTCCTATTAGTGCCTCCTCATACAGTATAATGTCCTGTTAGTGACTCCCCATCCATATAATGTCCTATTAGTGCCTCCCCATACAGTATGATGTCCTATTAGTGACTCCCCATACAGTATAATGTACTGTTAATGCCTCCTCATACAGTATAATATCCTATTAGTGCCTCCTCATACAGTATAATGTCCTATTAGTGCCTCCTCATACAGTATAATGTCCTATTAGTAACTTCCCATACAGTATGATGTCCCGTTAGTGCCTCCTCATACAGTATAATGTCCTATTAGTAACTTCCCATACAGTATAATGTCCTATTAGTGCCTCCCCATACAGTATGATGTCCTATTAGTGCCTCCCCATACAGTATTATGTCCTATTAGTAACTTCCCATACAGTATGATGTCCCGTTAGTGCCTCCTCATACAGTATAATGTCCTATTAGTAACTCCCCATACAGTATAATGTCCTATTAGTGCCTCCCCATACAGTATGATGTCCTATTAGTGCCTCCTCATACAGTATAATGTCCTATTAGTGCCTCCTCATACAGTATAATGTCCTATTAGTGCCTCCCCATACAGTATGATGTCCTATTAGTGCCTCCCCATACAGTATAATGTCCTATTAGTGACTCCCCATCCATATAATGTCCTATTAGTGCCTCCCCATACAGTATAATGTCCTATTAGTGACTCCCCATCCATATAATGTCCTATTAGTGCCTCCTCATACAGTATAATGTCCTGTTAGTGACTCCCCATACAGTATGATGTCCTATTAGTGACTCCCCATACAGTATAATGTCCTATTAGTGCCTCCCCATACAGTATAATGTCCTATTAGTGCCTCCCCATACAGTATAATGTCCTATTAGTGCCTCCCCATACAGTATAATGTCCTATTAGTGACTCCCCATACAGTATAATGTCCTATTAGTGTCTCCCCATACAGTATAATGTCCTATTAGTGCCTCCTCATACAGTATAATGTCCTATTAGTGCCTCCCCATACAGTATTATGTCCTATTAGTGCCTCCCCATACAGTATAATGTACTGTTAATGCCTCCTCATACAGTATAATGTCCTGTTAGTGACTCCCCATCCATATAATGTCCTATTAGTGCCTCCCCATACAGTATGATGTCCTATTAGTGCCTCCTCATACAGTATAATGTCCTGTTAGTGACTCCCCATCCATATAATGTCCTATTAGTGCCTCCCCATACAGTATAATGTCCTATTAGTGCCTCCTCATACAGTATAATGTCCTGTTAGTGACTCCCCATCCATATAATGTCCTATTAGTGCCTCCCCATACAGTATGATGTCCTATTAGTGACTCCCCATACAGTATAATGTACTGTTAATGCCTCCTCATACAGTATAATATCCTATTAGTGCCTCCTCATACAGTATAATGTCCTATTAGTGCCTCCTCATACAGTATAATGTCCTATTAGTAACTTCCCATACAGTATAATGTCCTATTAGTGCCTCCCCATACAGTATGATGTCCTATTAGTGCCTCCCCATACAGTATTATGTCCTATTAGTAACTTCCCATACAGTATGATGTCCCGTTAGTGCCTCCTCATACAGTATAATGTCCTATTAGTAACTCCCCATACAGTATAATGTCCTATTAGTGCCTCCCCATACAGTATGATGTCCTATTAGTGCCTCCTCATACAGTATAATGTCCTATTAGTGCCTCCTCATACAGTATAATGTCCTATTAGTGCCTCCCCATACAGTATGATGTCCTATTAGTGACTCCCCATACAGTATGATGTCCTATTAGTGACTCCCCATACAGTATAATGTCCTATTAGTGCCTCCCCATACAGTATAATGTCCTATTAGTGACTCCCCATCCATATAATGTCCTATTAGTGCCTCCCCATACAGTATAATGTCCTATTAGTGACTCCCCATCCATATAATGTCCTATTAGTGCCTCCTCATACAGTATAATGTCCTGTTAGTGACTCCCCATACAGTATGATGTCCTATTAGTGACTCCCCATACAGTATAATGTCCTATTAGTGCCTCCCCATACAGTATAATGTCCTATTAGTGCCTCCCCATCCAGTATAATGTCCTATTAGTGCCTCCCCATACAGTATAATGTCCTATTAGTGACTCCCCATCCATATAATGTCCTATTAGTGCCTCCCCATACAGTATAATGCCCCGTTAGTGCCTCCCTATACAGTATAATGTCCTATTAGTGCCTCCCCATACAGTATAATGTCCTATTAGTGACTCCCCATGCAGTATAATGTCCTATTAGTGGCTCCCCATCCATATAATGTCCTATTAGTTACTCCCCATAAAGTATAATGCCCCGTTAGTGCCTCCCCATACAGTATAATGTCCTATTAGTGCCTCCACATACAGTATAATGCCCCGTTAGTGCCTCCCCATACAGTATGATGTCCTATTAGTGCCTCCCCATACAGTATAATGTCCTATTAGTGCCTCCCCATACAGTATTATGTCCTATTAGTGCCTCCCCATACAGTATAATGTCCTATTAGTGCCTCCCCATACAGTATAATGTCCTATTAGTGACTCCCCATACAGTATTATGTCCTATTAGTGCCTCCCCATACAGTATAATGTCCTATTAGTGACTCCCCATACAGTATCCCCATACAGTATAATGTCCTATTAGTGCCTCCCCATACAGTATAATGTCCTATTAGTGCCTCCCCATACAGTATTATGTCCTATTAGTCCCTCCCCATACAGTATAATGTCCTATTAGTGCCTCCCCATACAGTATAATGTCCTATTAGTGCCTCCCCATACAGTATAATGTCCTATTAGTGCCTCCCCATACAGTATAATGTCCTATTAGTGCCTCCCCATACAGTATTATGTCCTATTAGTCCCTCCCCATACAGTATAATGTCCTATTAGTGCCTCCCCATACAGTATTATGTCCTATTAGTGCATCCCCATACAGTATAATGTCCTATTAGTGCCTCCCCATACAGTATAATGTCCTATTAGTGCCTCCCCATACAGTATAATGTCCTATTAGTGACTCCCCATACAGTATTATGTCCTATTAGTGCATCGCCATACAGTATAATGTCCTATTAGTGCCCCCCATACAGTATAATGTCCTATTAGTGCCTCCCCATACAGTATTATGTCCTATTAGTGCCTCCCCATACAGTATTATGTCCTATTAGTCCCTCCCCATACAGTATAATGTCCTATTAGTGCCTCCCCATACAGTATGTTGTCCTATTAGTGCCTCCCCATACAGTATAATGTCCTATTAGTGCCTCCCCATACAGTATTATGTCCTATTAGTCCCTCCCCATACAGTATTATGTCCTATTAGTGCATCCCCATACAGTATAATGTCCTATTAGTGCCTCCCCATACAGGATAATGTCCTATTAGTGACTCCCTATACAGTATAATGTCCTATTAGTGCCCCCCCATACAGTATAATGTCCTATTAGTGACTCCCTATACAGTATAATGTCCTATTAGTGCCTCCCCATACAGTATAATGTCCTATTAGTGCCTCCCCATACAGTATAATGTCCTATTAGTGCCTTCCCATACAGTATGATGTCCTATTAGTGACTCGCCATACAGTATGATGTCCTATTAGTGCCTCCCCATACAGTATAATGCCCCGTTAGTGCCTCTCCATACAGTATAATGTCCTATTAGTGCCTTCCCATACAGTATGATGTCCTATTAGTTCCTCCCCATACAGTATGATGTCCTATTAGTTCCTCCCCATACAGTATAATGTCCTATTAGTGCCTCCCTATACAGTATAATGTCCTATTAGTGCCTTCCCATACAGTATGATGTCCTATTAGTTCCTCCCCATACAGTATGATGTCCTATTAGTTCCTCCCCATACAGTATAATGTCCTATTAGTGCCTCCCCATACAGTATAATGTCCTATTAGTTCCTCCCCATACAGTATGATGTCCTATTAGTGCCTCCCTATACAGTATTATGTCCTATTAGTCCCTCCCAATATAGTATAATTGCCTTTTAGTGCCTCCCCATACAGTATAATGTCCTATTAGTGACTCCCCATACAGTATGATGTCCTATTAGTGCCTCCCCATACAGTATAATGTCCTATTAGTGACTCCCCATACAGTATGATGTCCTATTACATAGTTACATAGTTAATACGGTTGAAAAAAAGACACATGTCCAAGACTAAACAAGTTTAACTCTTTCAATTTTTCTTCATAGCTAAGATGCTCTATGCCCCTTATCAGTTTAGTTGCCCGTCTCTGCACCCTTTCAAGATCCAGGACATCCTTCCTATAAACCGGAGCCCAGAACTGAACAGCTTATTTCAGATGAGGCCGTACTAATGCTTTATACAGTGGTAATATGACATCCCTGTCCCGCCAGTCCATGCCTCTTTTAATACATGACAATATCCTGCTGGCCTTAGAAGCAGCCGATTGACATTGCATGCTATTCTGCAGTCTATGGTCTACAAGGACACCCAGATCCTTCTCTACAAGTGACTCTCCCAGTGTTACTCCCCCTAGGACATAGGAGGCATGCAAGTTGTTAGTATCCAGATGCATAACTTTACATTTATCCACATTGAACTTCATCTGCCAAGAGGATGCCCAAACACTCAGTGTGTCCAAGTCAGCTTGTAACTTCTGCACATCTTCCATAGACTGGACTCTACTACAAAGCTTAGTGTTAGAGATGAGCGAATCCTAAAAGACTCGGCGGTTCGGAATTCGGCCCGAATCCCACCGTGGGATTCGTGGGTTCAGGCCGAATCACGAATCCATTAAAGTCTATGGGAGACCCGAATATTTTTGCAGGGGCCAAAGGTTCTGCACAGTCAAGTTTGCCCCAACATGTGAAAACCTCAGAAAAAGATGGAAACACCTTGGAAATGGATAGGAAACACCAGGGGCAGCATGTAGGGATGCCTCTGAGGCTCCCTAATTGCACCATTTTTTCTAAATCTGGCCAATAGCCTGGTGATGACCCCAAGGCAATTTTCAGGGACACGTAATGGTGACCCACTTAAAAATGCTGCCTGACAACCTGGCGGTGAACCCCTGATTGTCTGTCTTTCAATAAGATGGCAGTGTAAAGCATGGTGGTGAGCCTCAGTAATAAGATTGCAGTGTAAAGCATGGTGGTGAGCCTCAGTATGACTTTTTAGATGGAGATTGCATGTGATCACGTACTCCCTGGAACCCCATAGTCACCCCTTCCCTGATGTGCTACCCCAGAACATTCTCTGCTCCAATTCGCAAGACCTTTTGCAGTCTCCGTGTGCTGACAGTGTGGATTTACCAGTGTTGTCTGAGGAGGTGGTGGACAATGGCGAGACACAGGTGTCGGGGGGTGAGGTAGTTGAAAGTGAAGCAAGTTACAGTGGGGACTCCTTGGGGGGACTTTCTCATGATGGGACAGATTCAACTTGGGTGGATCAGGCACAGGAACAGATCAATTTTTTTTTTTTTTTGTGTTTATTTAACTTTTATTTAGCACAAATAACCACAGAGATATTTATTCATTCCCTTGGCTGCGCAGTCTGGCGTTGGGGTTCGTCACTTTGATGGCGAGCTGTGCCGCTCTCTCCACAATGGTCTTTCGGTTCTTTGAGGAGACGTTGTGGGCGATTTCTGCACAGAAGGACTTGTTGCTCATCAACAGAACCTCGAGCTCCTTGACATTGTGGACCAGGAATTTGCGGAACCCTGTGGGCAGCATGTGTTTGGTCTTCTTGTTGCTACCGTACCCAATGTTGGGCATCAGGACAGTGGCATAACTACAACTAGCTGGGCCACACAGCAAATCTTTGAACGGGGCCCCCACAGCAACTTCTTCACAACCCCCAACTTACATGCAAACCTCATTCTTGTGCCTAGTCAAGGTTGCGCTCTCTCAGACAAGGCCTGGCAGCTGCTCAGTCTGTTTCCTAGAGTGTCAGTGTATATAACATTATTGTATAATACTGTATAGGGGCCCCTGACAGTAAAATGTTTTAGTCTTCCTCCTGAAGGGGCCCCTTGTGGGTCTGGGCCCCAAAGCAGCCACTTCCCCTGCTTCCCCTATAGTTACGCCCCTGCATCAGGATCTGCCCTTTGAATCTCCTGCGGGCTCTGTTGTCAATACCTCTGGGTTTACGCCAGTTACGATTAATCTTTACATAACGGTCTGATTGGAGGGGGATGAACTTCTTCGTCTGCTTCTTGATGATCCTGGGCTTAATGAGGGGCCGGAGAGCCACCATGAGCCCGAGGAAGAGAGCGGAACAGATCAATTTTAAGTGTGAGGCAACATCAGCACCACAACCGCTTGGGAGAGGCAGTGGGCATTGTGTTTAGAAAGGCTGATGGGCTATATAGAACCCCATGGCCTTTCCTAAAAAATCTGGTTACAAAGCCGCATGACTCCTGAAAAATTGTTATTAGAAAGACGGATGACTTTCCAGAAAAATTGTTATTAGAAAGATGGATGACTTTACTGAAAATTTGTTATTAGAAAGACGGATGACTTTACTGAAAATTTGTTATTAGAAAGACGGATGAATTTACAAAAAATTTGTTATTAGAAAGACGTATGACTTCCCAGAAAAATTGTTATTAGAAAGACGGATGACTTCCCAGAAAAATTGTTATTAGAAAGACGGATGACTTTCCAGAAAAATTGTTATTAGAAAGACGGATGACTTCCCAGAAAAATTTTTACTACAAAGACGTATGACTTCCCAGAAAAATTGTTATTAGAAAGACGGATGACTTACTGAAATTGTTATTAGAAAGACGGATGACTTCCCAGAAAATTGTTTAAAGACGGATGACTTTACTGAAAATTTGTTATTAGAAAGACGGATGACTTCCCAGAAAAATTGTTATTAGAAAGACGGATGAATTCCCAGAAAAATTGTTATTAGAAAGACGGATGACTTTACTGAAAATTTGTTATTAGAAAGACGGATGACTTCCCAGAAAAATTGTTATTAGAAAGACGGATGAATTCCCAGAAAAATTGTTATTAGAAAGACGGATGACTTTACTGAAAATTTGTTATTAGAAAGACGGATGACTTTACTAAAAATTTGTTATTAGAAAGACGGATGACTTTCCTGAAAAATTGTTAGTAGAAAGACGGATGACTTTCCAGAAAAATTGTTGCATATACAACTCAGATGAAGAGGAGGAGGAGGAGGAAAGCGAGCAATTTAGGAGGTAGCCTGAGGTGGGGATGAGAACTGGGGGGATATCCATGACCTGTTCATCTTGATGAACGTGAGGATGTCGGCGTTGTCAGTGGACAGGCGCGTCCGTTTGTCCGTAATGATACCCCCGGCGGCACTAAAAACCCTTTCAGACAGTACACTTGCAGCAGGGCAGGCAAGCACCTCAAGAGTGTACTGTGCAAGTTCTGGCCACCTGTCCAGCTTGGCCAGCCAGTAATTATATGGCGTGGAGTTATCGGTCAGGACGTTGGTCTGGTCCGCGACATACTCCCTCACCATCTTGCGGTACTGTTCCGCCCTGCTCTGCCTGCCCTGTGACTGTGTCATACTGTCTAGCTGGGGTTTAAGAAACTTGGCAAAAGCATGGAATAGTGTACCCCTGCCCTTGGCGCCTACACTGACTTTCCCCCTCCCCTCCTCTCCTCTCCAATTTCAGCCACTGCAGTCCGCCCCCTGTTGCTCGACTGGTCTGGAAAGGCCTGAAGCAATTTCTGAACCAGGGCCTTGTGGTAGAAAGTGACTCGGGTGCTCCTTTCCTCCACGGGTATAAGTTGGGCAAAGTTGTCCTTGTAGCGTGGGTCAAGGAGGGTGTACACCCAATAGTCATTGGTGGACAGTATCCTCTTGACCCGGGGATCACCATAAAGACAGCCAAGCATAAATTGTGCCATGTGCCCTACTGTGCCAACACGCAAGCCTTCAGCCTCCTCACTTAGCGGACTCTCCATCTCCTCCTTCCTCCGACCCCAATTCATCCTCCTCAGCCCATACCCGCTCAACAGGTAGCATGGAATCACCCCCTGATGCATGGTGCCCAAGAGTTTCTTCCTCCTCCTCAGCCTCCTCCTCCTCCTCAGTTCCGCGCTGACAAAGGCGAAACTGACAACAGGGTGCTCTCAATGTCACTGTCTTCCCCCACCTCCTGTGACACTGCTGAATCCTCAGATCTTAGGTTCCGCAAGGAGTTCTGGATGAGGCACAACAGAGGGATGGTGACACTGATGATGTGTGCATCACCACTGACCATCTCTGTTGCCTCCTCAAAGGGACCTAAGACCTGGCAGATGCCAGCCATCCACGTCCACTCCTCAGCATAGACATGAGGAAGCTGACTGGCCTGACTACCACCTTGGGGGATCAGCTGGCAGTCTACAGCTGCCCTGCGTTGTTGGTACACCCTGGCTAGCATGTGTAACGTTGAATTCCAACGCGTGGGAACGTCACACAGCAGCCGGTGAACAGGGAGTTGTAGCCGCCCTTGCACAGTCCTGAGGGTCGCGGCATCGGTGGTGGACTTGCGAAAATGGGCGCATATGCGCCGCACCTTGGTGGGCAACTCACTCAACTAGGGGTATTTATTATATTTATTATATTATTATAAAATTTATTATACGCACTTTGCGCAACTGAAACGCAAAACCACAGATCAATACGGTAACTATACGCTGTTAGGTATATGGCACCCTGATGAGATGTATCGTCTATGAAAGCTCAGTCAGAATAAACGTACTATATAGAAAGATATTTTGCTGTAATTCTTTTCAGACTTATCCTATCATGCACAGGAATATATCTGTTTAAAGGGAACCTGTCATCTCCGAAACACCCCCTGAACTAGAGTAAGAGATGTATAGTGTAAGTGATGCTGAATCCGAATATGTAAGTTTTATCTTCATACTCACTTCCATTCTGACGCTGTGCTCCCACAAACCTGCAGTAAAATGCACTCACTGGACTCCAGTGCTCACTCACATATTGAAGAGGACTCAAAGAAGAGTCCTCTCAATGCATTTTACTGCAGGTTTGTGGGAGCACAGCGTCAGAATGGAAGTGAGTATGAAGATAAAACTTACATATTCGGATTCAGCACCACTTACACTATACACCGCTTATTGTAGTTCAGGGGGTGTTTCGGAGATGACAGGTTCCCTTTAAGATATGTATAGTTTGTGCCTGTGTACCAGCTCTGCACACAAAGGCTGACAGCATACACTGTAGTTTCCTTCAGAGAATCAATTGCTTTTTAACAGACTGTTGTGGCTTTCTTTTCCTACACAGAATACAGGCTTACAGTATATACTGTATACTGTTTTTCAGAGTAAAGATAGTCTTTAAAAAGACTTTTCTTGCTTCCTTTAGGCTACTTTCACATTAGCGTTATGGAATTCCGGTATTGAGCTCCGTCATAGGGGCTCAATACCGGAATAAAACGCTTCCGTTTTGTCCCCATTCATTGTTAATGGGGACAAAACTGAACTGAAGACAACGGAGCGCTCCTGAAAGCATTCCGTTCAGTCTTCAGACCGGAGAACAAACCGCAACATGTTGCGGTTTGCTCTCCGTATTATTTATCCGCACCTAAACGGATCCGGAATGACCCCCAATGCAAGTCAATGGGGACGGATCCGTTTGGTGTGGACACACTTGTAAACGGATCCGTCCTCCATTGACCTTCAATAGAGGTTATTCCGGATCCGTTTAAACGCTAATACAACCGGATCCGGAATTACGGATTCACAAGGTTGTAATACTCAGTACGGATCCGAGGGTGAAGGGACCCGCCGGATCCGTACTAACGCTAGTGTGGAAGTAGCCTTAGTTCTAACTGACTGCTGCACACACTACACGAGCTAACTCTCCTATGTCTTGTCTGGTCCCCTTCCCAATGCAGAATGAGGCTGAGGCTACAGATCCTAGACTCCCTACCATAGGTCAATTTCGGTCACATGCCACTGCCAGCCAATCAGTGCTGGGGAGACATAGGGGCTGTTACATCACAGCAGGCGTTCCCACAGGCTTACCTTTGCTGCAAAAATTGAAACAGTGCTGTTAATTCCTCCCTCTATATCATTAATAAATAAATTAAATAAAAGTGGCCCCAGCACTGAACCTTGGGGTCACCACTTATAACTGGGGACCATTCAGAGTAGGAATCATTCACCACCACTCGCTGAGTACGCTCCTTCAGCCAGTTCTCAATCCAGTTACAGAGTAGATTTTCTAATCCAACCGACCTTAATTATACCCGTCAGACGTCTATGAGGGACCGTGTCCAAATACACAATATCCACAGCCGCCCCTCTATCCAGACTTCTACTCACTTCTTCATAAAAACCAATCAGGTTAGTCTGACAGCTTCTGTCCTTAGTAAAACCA
>ONZH01015346.1:0-52931 GCA_900303285.1 Rhinella marina
TTAATTATGTAATTGTGCCACTCTACGGTATGTTGCATTTAAATTTTTATGACTGCTGCTGCCTCTCCCAGGGTATGTCACTGTGCCATTCTGTCTCATTAAAATTAGTACGACTCCTACTGCCTCTTCCACTCTGTGGCCTTGAAATGTATTCGATTGCTGCCTCTTGCAGCTGCTGTTACAGTGCCACTTGGTGGCCAAGCAAATGTATTCGACTGCTGCTGCCTCTTGCAGCTGCTGTTACGGTGCCACTCTGTGGCCTTGAAATTTGTTCGACTGCTGCTGCCTCTTGCAGCTGCTGTTATGGTGCCACTCGTTGGCCTAGTAAATTGATTAGAATTTTTTGGACCTTCTGCTCGGTAGCAGCATGTCAGTCGTAAATTTTTGTTACGTTCTGTAGTCCTATTCCATTATTCAAAGTTCAAGTACACAGGAAACACTGTTTGTTATGAACACTCGAATTTTTAAAAGTAAACGATTCTGGCCCCCGGGATACTCAGCGATGAGCATGGGGGAGGCGAGAGGCAGGGGCTCTCACAGGTGGTAGCTCAGCTCCCTGCAGACCGCCAGCTCGATCTCAAGATGGAACTCCGAACTTTCTTGGCGTCTTGGGTCAATACTGACATTTTGTCACAGTCGTGGCAAAGCTGGAGCCTTCACAGCACCTCCTCTGTCTTACGTTCCCGTCCGCTGTCATAACCAGCCCCAATACTGATAAGAACATATGCGACAGTTGATCTTAACCAAAAGGACGAGAATTTTTTATTACGGTCTGCTCTACAGGGTATGTCATCATGCACCTTTCCGGCCTGATTCTGCTGTCGCCGCCAACTCCACATGCCATCTCCTAGCTGCAGTTACGTCAAAATTAGGTAATTGTGCCACTCTGTGGCCTCCAAATTGTACAACTATTTCCACTGCTGCTGCCACTTCCAGGGTCTGTCATTCTGCCACTTTGTGGCCTACTCATGCTGCTGCCACCTGGCCACACTGTTGTCGTGCCACTCTATAGTCTGCTGATGCTGCTGCCACTGCTATCTCCAACCTGTCTGGGGGGGCTCTGCTTGTATAAGCGTGTAATAGAATAGGTTCTGTTGAAATGTATGTGGATTCAGTGAATTGGTGTAAAAGGCGTGCGCTTTTGGCGCTCTAGTAGGATCTTGGGCCTCTGCACGATTCTTTATAGCTGGCGCTAACATTGACCTGTAAGGCTGAGTTCAGACTTGAGTTGTTTGGTGAGTTTTGGCCCCTTAACTGCCCAAATACATAAACGTGTGCAGCGATTCTAAGAGCGAAGCCTGTTATGTGCGTGTCACACTGGCTCACAGTATTCTTTCACTACCACAGTAGACTCCCTATTAGTGTTGAGCGAGCATGCTCGGCCGAACTTGCTGTTCGGCCGAGCATGCCTACGCTCGGCTCCGCTCGGTGTTCGGCTGAACACAGAGTATACTCGAGCGCAATGCTGGCATTCACCGTTATGTTGATTTGTACGCTAATGCTATGCACTGTATGCTAATGCGTACGAATTTGTATGCTAATGCGTACGCATTTGGACGCTAATGTGTACGCATTGTGCGCTAATGCGTACAAATTCAGTTAATTAGCATACTTTTACGAGCAAAAGGAGTAAAAGAGGAGAAGTCATGATTCTGGCCTTTTCCTATTAACCAGACACCATCCCCTCTTCCGAGAGTGGGGTGCCTGGTTTAGTCCCATTGACTAACATTATGCTCGAGTGCTCGGCCAGAGCACCCGAGCATACGAGCACAGAGGTGCTCGCTCAACACTACTCCCTATGCGTTTTACTGCAAGGCACAGTGTTCTACCCCACTATCAAGGCTCTCTGCAGCCGGGAAGTAGCCGTTTTTTAACGCGATTCGCCACAAATTTATTCGGATCGAATCAAATCTTTTTGGAAAATTCGGCGAACCAGCCGAATCGAATTTTTGAAAAATTCACTCATCTCTACTTATAACCTCTTAACAAGGTCATAATTATAAAGCGATGGGTATCTTACTGGGAGAGGCAGATGAGACTTAAACCTTAATCCTGCAATCCATGCAAAGCACTATTTTAATCCAGAACCTCACTTTATTTCACCACAGCACTCTCTTACATCAAAATTATTCAAAAGTGTTTGCTCAGAGACTCATCAGAACCATTAACCAAATGATGTTGCTTGTAGATGGTTACATTTCAATATGGATGGCTATGGGTAGCATTTTATTACAAAGCATAGGATCTAGTGGAAAATACAGCACTACATGTGGTACATAGAGCCCTTATAGAACCATAATACAGACCTAAAGGGACTCTGTGCCTATGCACAAGGCTTTGACGTGGGCATGAGTTCATATATAATGAGTTATTTTAGAAAAAATGTATTGTAATATAAATTTATGTTGCAAAATGGTGATGATAAAGGGGTTCGCCACATTCTAGCTACTGTTGATCAATGCGTTTGTAGGATGACCATATGACAATTACTGATATAGTCTTTGTAAATATTCTGACCAATGAAAGATGTCCTTCTCAGCCTCGCTATACATGTACAGTGGAAGTCGGTCCATTGTCTGTAATCTGCAATAATGCCGATCATGAGCATTTAACCCCTCACGTGCTGTGGTCAATTGCGAACACAGCATCTGAGGCCTTCTTCCCCTGGAGCTTTGCACTTCCGAAGCCTAAATGGATCCCTCATGCTGAGATCAAGGTTGGCAGGTCTCCATAGGAACACAGTAAATCTCATATAGGCTGCAGAGGTAAATCTTTGCAGTCTATGGATGAGGCAATCAGATAATGCCATCTTAAATTCCTCTAGGGCGACTTAAAATAGGTGAAAAAAAAAAAGAAAAAATTTTAAAACTATAAAAAAAATTCTAAATTTAAAAAAATTCAAATCAGACCCTTTCCCCATATTGATAACAAAAACAAATATTATTGTCAGTGTTGCTCACAAAATGCCCATACTATTAAAATATAAACTCATTTATTCTGTATGTACTTCAGATTCGCTGTTTTTTTGTCACTTCATCTCCCAAAACCAACAAATAAAAAGTGATCAAAAACGACAAAAGGTATATACATTCCAAAATTGCACTGCAAATTAAAAAAAAAACCGCCCACTTGGCTTGGTCACACCTTCTACCAGTTTTGCTCCTCCTACAAGATGGGACTACGTCTACATTTTTTTCCAGCGCCTCTTTGAGTTCCCAATCCGCCCCTGATCTCCACTAAAGATGTTCAGCACGCAATGAACAACAAGTGTACTTCATTACTTTTATGAAAAAGTGTACAAAGTTAGAAAGAATATAAGAAGTAAGTTGTATTTATTGCCCATTACTTTACCTTAGAAATGATGTACCAGAACCAAATATGCCTGTATAATTACTTATTCTGTACAACATCTAGACTGACTTAGAAGTTTAGGGATAAATAATGTGCTTGTTGGGAAAAATTTTTGGATGGGATCATAATGTAAAAAGTGACAAGCTGATGACATGTACCTTATGTTAAATTGGTGTTGCTTTAAACTACCTAGCAATATTTGACAGCTAAGTCTTGTAAAAGGAAGCTTCATGTTTTTAGTGTAAGCTATGTTGTATTATAGAGTATACAATATACTCAATTGTTACTCAGTTGTTGGTTGGTTATCATGGCAAGAATATTGTAAAGTCTGTGCATCACCATTGGTCGAAGTCCATGTAAAAATATCTAAAAATCACTTCTATGTTTCCTAAAAAAAATGGTCTCTTCAAGGGAGTAGAACATTAAAATTAGGGATGAGCGAACTTTTGAAAAGTTCGGTTCGTTTCGGTTCGGCGAATTTTCTTGAAGTTCGGATTCGTACGAACCGAACCTAAAACGAACCTTGCTATAACGGCTGAATAATTGCTGCAACAATAATGGGAGTCTGGTAGGGTATAGTTTCGTTTACTTGCAGTTGCTATTACAATGAAAAAAGTAGAAAAAATCAAAGTGACTTCAACAACAGCGACGCAAAATATACGCATATTTGAGAATTTAAACTAATGCGTACGCTAATGCGAACATTCTTAATAAAGTAACGAACATACAGTGTAGCGTTGTCAAAGGTACGCTACTTAACTGAATATGTACGCATTAGCGTACAAATACACTGCGTCTGCGAACATTCCTACTCAAGTAACGAACATACAGTGTAATGTCAAAGGTGCGCTACTTAACTGAATATGTACGCATTAGCGTACTCATACACTGCGTCTGCGAACATTCCTACTCAAATAACGAACATACAGTGTAGCTTTGTCAATTGTACGCTACTTAACTGAATATGTACGCTTTAGCGTACGCATACACTGCGTCTGCGAACATTCCTACTCAAGTAACGAACATACAGTGTAGCTTTGTCAATTGTACGCTACTTAACTGAATTTGTACGCATTAGCGTACATTCTCAATAAATATGCGTATATCTTGCGTCGCCGTTATTTTAACCAGATTCGTTACGAACTTTCTCAAAATTCGGTTCGGTGACGAACCGAACTTTTGGGAAAGTTCGTAACGAATCTGGTTCGTTACGGTTCGGTTCGCTCATCCCTAATTAAAATATAACAGTAGTTATGGCAGTAGTGTCTCACTAACAATGGGGGGGGGTGCTTAATCACTGATGCCTACCGAACAAGGTGTGAAGCACTGTTATAGGGATATATTAGGAGCAACTAGATCTCAGTGGAGTCTAGTGAATTTCAAACTTTCAACCCTTGTTAATTTAAATACGTCTAAAAGTATATGCTTATTACAGTTAAAAGATAAAATTCTTTCAGCATTTTCTTGTAGGTTGAGCCCCTGACTTTACTATATATATCACAGTATGCAGTAAGCCTCTATGCTGCCCCTAGAGGCAGTGGCAGACAGAAATATATAATTTGTCAATGCATTAGATTTTGTATAAAAAGCACAGAACTACAATGCTCCCATTTTGATATCTCTTAATATTATAAAAATGAGTTTCTTTCTGTCTGTATGTCCGTCTGTCTGTCTGTCTGTTCTCTATGCGCGACCAAACTACTGGACCGATTTTCACCAAATTCGGCACACAGGTACATCAGGTGCCCGGGAAGGTTTTAGACCAGGTCTCATCTCTCTGGGACATAACGTTCCCGAGATATTCCCAAAATATGGCCTGCATTAGCCAATATTAGCCTGACAGCATTGGTTTTAAACCCCAACTGCCATTCTCTGCACAGACACACACAGGGAGGGCAGGTTTCCATAACAACACAGCCAGGTAATTAGCAGCCAGCTGAGGATCTCAGGTAACAATCCAGTCATTTCTATTCAATGCTTTAAAGGGGTAGAGCGCTGTGGATGATACTGTTAAAGGGGTATTCCGGTTACCATTAATATAACTTATGTTTTAGACTAATTTTAGACTATGACCATTCAGTAGTAAATCTTCCACTGCTACCCATTGCGTGTCCTCATAAATTACCATGGCACTGACCTGTGATTCACACCACTCTCAAAAAGAAGGACTTACAACACCTGCTCCAGGTTTCACTAAGCCACACCCCGACTCTGTCAGGCCACGCCCCTTCCCCCTCCGCAGCCAATGGGGATTGAAAAAAATGAAGGTAAAAACAAACTTCTATCAGCTGCAGGGGTGGGAGGATGAGTTTCTCTCTGTAACAACACACAGAAACATTAGATGAAATAGACTAATATTAGACTACTACCGTTCAGTAGTAATAAAAGATGTTTTCTTCCACTAAAAGGACTTAAAAGCAACCCCCCCCAAGGTCCCGCTAAACCACGCCCCCGGTCAGGCCACACCCTCTCCCACTCCGCAGCCAATGGGGATTGAAAAAATGAAGGTAAAAATCAAATTCTGTCAGCTACAGGAATGGGTGGGAAGGAGACTTTCTCTCTGCAATGACACACACAAACATTAAATGAAATAGATTAAATATACCCATGCGAAGCAATGTTTTCTTCCACTGCTACCCACTGTGTTTCCTCAAATTACCATGGCATTGACCTATAATTCAGGCCACCCTGAAAAGAAGGACCTAAAAGCATCCCCCCCCCCAAGCGCCCCCGACCCGGTCAGGTCATGCCCCCTCCCACTCCGCAGCCAATGGGGATTGAAAAAAATGAAGGTAAAAATCAACGTAGAAAAATAAAGGTAAAAATCAACTTCTGTCAGCTGCATTGATTTTCTCTCTCAAACGACACACAGAAACATTAAATGAAATAGATGAAATATACCCAGGCAAAGCCGGGTCTTTCTGCTAGTACTATATAATATGTATATGGCCCCAAGCAAAGAGAAATCCTACAAGCTCAGCACAACTAGAATATGCATATAGTGCCAACATAATACACAAAAATTATTTCTGGGCCACTTTCTGGGTACTGTTGACCAATGTGTTTGTAAGACGATTATATGACACTTACTAATATGGCCTTTGTTGAAATCCTGCGCCATTTTCTAATTTTTCTAAGGTATACTGGTCTATAATGGCACAGAATTTCAACAAAAAGGCTATATTAGTTAGCGTCACATAATCATCTCACCAACACATTGGTCAACAGTAACCAAAAAGTGGCCAACCCCTTTAAGTCATCAAAATATTTAAAACAAGTTAAAATGGCAAGACAAAACCCCAAAATAGCTGGGTGAGCATGACAACACCAAAGTAAATAAGAAATGATAATAAATGCAACCAAATATTACATAATGATTACCCAAATAAAGTGCAAGTGCAGTAAGTTAATCCTAATAAGAAAGATCAATTGTAATAAAGGAGGTTGAAAACCAGACCAAGATAATGTGTATAAATTCCTATATGGATGGGGCAGGCCAAAGTTCACTTATCACAACTGATGTGTGTTTCGCCAAAGACATAATACTCAATACTAGAGATGAGCGAAGCAATTCGTCGATTCGTTGATTCGTATCGAATCTTGGGATTTTTCAGCTGCGAAGCGAATCCGAATATTAGGTGATTCGCTTCGCTTTTGTATGCATCGCTACGTAGTTTGTCCGCTAAATTATACGCTATTCTATGTATAATTTAGTTACTCTATACGCTGTTGCGTAGACTCCTCCCTGGTAGTTACTCTACATGCTGTTGCGTACGAATTCTATTCAGCGATGCAGACTCCTCCCTGGTAGTTCCGCCCACTTCTGCGTGCGAGGAAGACGTGACAAGTCAGCAGAGTAAGATGGCGGCGAGACAGCGAGGTCCTGACTGGAGAAGCATGTTGTGGGCAGACGACCCCTATGAGGAGAAGGAACTGGAGATCTATCTCTCACAACTCAACAGGAAGTCGGATGAGGTGCCTGCTGAGGTGGTGACTCCACTGGCTGACAAGGCGGAGGCGGCAGGAGTTCCCGCTCCGCCGCGCAAGGACTACTCCTTATGCCAGAATTTGATGGTCCCTGAGGCTGTCACCCGGAACTCCCAGACCCTCTGGGAATATAAAAAGTTGGTGGAGGAGTGGGTGGTGCAAGTTTTGGAGCACCCACGGTCCGGTGACCCTAAGCTGGAGCGCCGAAGGGGAACCGTTATTTGGTTCAACCTGGATCGGGGAGTCGGTTTCATAGGAGACGGTGGAGGAATTATATGTTAACCGCCGTTCGGTTAAGCGGCTATATCTTCCGCCCATACGCCACAAGCTCCACGCAGGGGATTACGTGGAGTATACCCCCATGAAGAGCCTCCTTGCTACTGGGGTGAAAATCTTAAAGCGACCACCTACTCCTGCAGCGCCCCCGGAAGACTGGAGTGAGGAGGCCCAGGCCGCAGAAGAGGCTTGTGACCTTGAGACCTTGAGATTTGAAGAGAAATCCCAACTAGGTCACCAATTGAGTTAAACTGAAAATCTGGACTGGATTTGAGATTGGTCCATCACGTTTATTTACTATATTATGTTTTATTATATGCACTATGATATGATGTATAGTGATGGACCAATCTCAAATCCAGTCCGGATTTTCAGTTCAACTCAATTGTTGATATCATCCTTGAGTAAGCACAAGAGCCAACCTATTTAAACCTGCCAGTCTCATGTTGAAGACCATTTGCCACTGAGGAAGGGTCAAGAGAATACGCCCCGAAACGCGTTTGGCTTTTTATGGACACGAATGACTGGCATTTCTCTTTTACTTGTACTATTATTTTAACCTTTCATGAATACTCCATAGCTATGATTTTATACCTAACTAAGGACTATATCTCATAGCTATAACCTTAAAGCCAACCAAGAACTATATATATATTTTTTGTATATAATTATGTATATAATTGCAAAGAACTGTGGCTTCAGAAACAATCTCATGAACCATCTTTTTTATTTCTTCAAAATTGATAAAGAGTGAACAAACAGTGGATTACATACAGCCATATTTCCAAGAACTACATCAATCAGCGTACACCAAGTAGCGGGCACCCACGTGGGACGCCACGTGGGACGCCGCCTCATTCAACTCTACCCGGCACGCCGATCTGGATTAAAAACGCGCGCACCCGGCGGCCTTGTACTGCCAGTGAGAACGCAATACGGTCGCACATAGAGAAAGCTGCAGAGAATACTCCGCTCCCCACCAGATCCACCAACGAATAGGAGGGGGTAACGTACTAAATAAGCACTGAATCATTACTATTTTTGATCTGTTTATCGTTGAAATGTACAAAAGACTATAATTGACTTTATAAACGAACCACAACAGAATTGCAACCATATATATTTGCTTATTTCCTTTTATGGGACAAGGATAAATCCATTATACAGGACCCAGAGACTAACTCACTTTTAACAACCATATAGAAGTCCAATCTAAAGGATTTGATTTCATGTGATTTCCATGTAAACTCCATTTATCTCTATATTTATTTCCTGTATTTATTGCTTTTATTCCCAGCGCTGGTAACCAATATATATATTTATCTATTTGTATCAAGTTTTGATTAATTCTAATAAATACTTTTTATAAAATACATTTTAAGATCTACCTACATTAATTTACAGTGTATACTCAGATAATAGGGTGTGCCTATCCAAACTCCTTTGTTTTCTACGTATTGTCATGAGTATTCAAGGTGATGAGTGGCATGGGCAGTGTATGCTTATAACACTCAGGTGGTGCAGTACTGGCTGTCATGAAGAACCTGTCACAGTATCTAAGTGCTTTGCATATGCAATATCCAGCAGAGGGAGCTAGAAACTTTGTTTGGGAGACTGCCAGGGGAGCTGTTTCAGCCCAGGGAGGGAAAATCCAGGCAGTGTGTTTCAGGGAGAGGCGGGAGTGAGTGCAAAGGAGCAGAAGTATCTGCAGAATTAGGAGAGAACCAGCCACTAAGTGTATTCTGTTTTTCCAGTAAGCAAAGACAGTGTAGAGGAGTCTCCACTAGTCAAGGTTAAGTTATATGGCCAGAATACGACCTATGTACAGTACAGACCAAAAGTTTGGACACACCTTCTCATTCAAAGAGTTTTCTGTATTTTCATGACTATGAAAATTGTAGATTCACACTGAAGACATCAAAACTGAATTAACACATGTGGAATTATATACTTAACAAAAAAGTGTGAAACAACTGAAAATATGTCTTATATTCTAGGTTCTTCAAATAGCCACCTTTTGCTTTGATTACTGCTTTGCACACTCTTGGCATTCTCTTGATGAGCTTCAAGAGGTAGTCACCTGAAATGGTATTCCAACAGTCTTGAAGGAGTTCCCAGAGATGCTCAGCACTTGTTGGCCCTTTTGCCTTCACTCTGAGGTCCAGCTCACCCCAAACCATCTCGATTGGGTTCAGGTCTGGTGACTGTGGAGGCCAGGTCATCTGGCGTAGCACCCCATCACTCTCCTTCTTGGTCAAATAGCCCTTACACAGCCTGGAGGTGTGTTTGGGGTCATTGTCCTGTTGATAAATAAATGATGGTCCAACTAAATGCAAGCCGGATGAAATAGCATGCCGCTGCAAGATGCTGTGGTAGCCATGCTGGTTCAGTATGCCTTCAATTTTGAATAAATCCCCAACAGTGTCACCAGCAAAGCACCCCCACACCATTACACCTCCTCCTCCATGCTTCAGCGTGGGAACCAGGCATGTAGAGTCCATCCGTTCACCTTTTCTGCGTCGCACAAAGACATAGTGGTTGGAACCAAAGATCTCAAATTTGGACTCATCAGACCAAAGCACAGATTTCCACTAGTCTAATGTCCATTCCTTTTGTTCTTTAGCCCAAACAAGTCTCTTCTGCTTGTCGCCTGTCCTTAGCAGTGGTTTCCTAGCAGCTATTTTACCATGAAGGCCTGCTGCACACAGTCTCCTCTTAACAATTGTTGTAGAGATGTGTCTGCTGCTAGAACTCTGTGTGGCATTGACCTGGTCTCTAATCTGAGCTGCTGTTAACCTGCAATTTCTGAGGCTGGTGACTCGGATGAACTTATCCTCCGCAGCAGAGGTGACTCTTGCTCTTCCTTTCCTGGGGCGGTCCTCATGTGAGCCAGTTTCTTTGTAGCGCTTGATGTTTTTTGCGACTGCACTTGGGGACACTTTCAAAGTTTTCCCAATTTTTCGGACTGACTGACCTTCATTTCTTAAAGCAATGATGGCCACTCGTTTTTCTTTACTTAGCTGCTTTTTCTTGCCATAATACAAATTCTAACAGTCTATTCAGTAGGACTATCAGCTGGGTATCCACCTGACTTCTGCCCAACATAACTCATGGTCCCAATCCCATTTATAAGGCAAGAAATCCCACTTATTAAACCTGACAGGGCACACCTGTGAAGTGAAAACCATTTCAGGTGATTACTAGAGATGAGAGAGCATACTCGTCCAAGCTTGGTGCTCGTTCGAGTATTAGGGTACTCGTAAGTGCTCGCTGCTCGGACGAGTATCTCGCCATGCTCGAGGAAATGGCAACTTCCGCATCGTGCATTTTTGGCGCATATAAACTCAACCAATCACAAGTCAGGAGACTCTGCGTTTCAGGGAGAGTGTTAGGGCCTGCATTTAGTTCTCTGTTAGGCAGGAATCACCCACAAAGAACCCAACAGCCCTTCTAAGGGCTACAAGACATTTTTTTTTGTCTCCTGGCTTGGCTGGCTGGCACTAGTAGTGCAGCTATCGCCATATATAACCCCCTTTTTTTTTAATGTTATATCTCAGTGATACAAATCCATTTCACACAGCTGCGTGGAACCATTCTGTGTGTCACAGTTCAGTACACTCACTCCAATCCGTATTTTCTGTCCAGGTGACACTTTCTGTACGTCACTTAATTAAACCAAGTCTTTTGCTGCCTGTCACGTATATAGCTTGATCCCAAAAATCTCTGTGCGACATTTGTCTGGGTCACAGTCTAAATAGCCACCGTCAGTAGGGTGTCAGTTAGCTCTACGATAGTTTCTGCACGTCACGTTCCCAAAAAAACAAAATTTCAAAAAAAATATATAAAAAAAAATATTTTTTTAGTTGTTTTAGCTCAGTGATACAAATCCATTTCACACAGCTGCGTGGAACCATTCTGTGTGTCACAGTTCAGTACACTCACTCCAATCTGTATTTTCTGTCCAGGTGACACTTTCTGTACGTCACTTAATTCAACCAGACTGAACAAGTTTGTGGGTTTCAGTACAGCAGACCCATTTATTTTTTATTTTTTATATAATACGCTTATATACAGAAAATGTTGAACCCCAGGGCTAAGGGTCGAGGACGAGGGCGTGGGCGTGGGCATTCAATTACTGCAAGGGGGCAGAGGCCGTGGTCCTGGGCAGGGTGAGACAGTACCTGCTGATGAGGGAGCAGGGGAACGCCGCAGAGCTACACTCCCTAGCTTCATGTCTCAACTTACAGGGACACGTGGTAGAGGACTGTTGAAACCACAACAGTGCGAACAGCTGATGTCGTGGATTGCGGACAATGCTTCAAGTTATTTGTCCACCAGTCAGTCTTCCACGCAGTCCACCCACGTTACCCAAGGGAGCACTCCTCTGGCTCCTCCACCTACACCTCTTTCCCCCCAGTCTGCCCCCTCCCAGGAAAATTTGGAATGCGATCCGGCATACTCTCAGGAACTGTTTTCTGGACCCTTCCCAGAGTCACAAACCACTTCTTAGGTTGCTGCTGACCTCGTTCCCGATGCCCAGGTTTTCCAAATGTCGCAGTCTGTGGGTGATGATGATGATGATGATGATGACAATGTTGAGTTAGAAGTTTGTAAAGAGGTGTCGGACGATGAGGAGACACGGTTGTCAGACAGTGGTGAAGTTGTCAGGGCAGGAAGTCCGAAGGGGGAGCAGACTGAAGAATCGGAGGATGACGAGGTGACTGACCCAAGCTGGGTTGATAAGCCGAGTGAAGACAGTGCTTCTGAGGCGGAGGCGAGTGCTGCACCAGAACAGGTTGGAAGAGGCAGTGGTGTGGCCAGAGGGAGAAGCAGGGCCAGAGCTGGTGCATCAGCAGCAACTGTTTCACGTAGTGAAGCTCCCGTGGCGAGGCCTAGATGTTCGCAAGTCTGGAGGTTCTTTAAAGAAAGTGAGGATGACCGACGGACTGTGGTGTGCAACCTGTGCCACACCGGGATCAGCAGGGGTGCCACCACTACTAGCCTAACCACCACCAGCATGCGCAGGCATATGAGTGCTAAACACCCCACTCAATGGACCCAAGGCCGTTCACCACCTCCTGCGGGTCACACCACTGCTCCTTCCTCTGTGTCACTCACTGCCTCTGCTAGTCAACCCCCTGCCCAGGACCCCAGCACGAGCGCCTCCCGCCGGAAAACCACACCTTCGCCTCCACGATCCTCCACAATGTCCACCAATGTGTCCCAGCGCAGCGTTCAGCTGTCTTTACAGCAGACGCTGGAGCGCAAGAGGAAATACAGTTACACCCACATGCCCAAGCCCTCAACGTCCACATCTCCAAATTGCTGAGCCTGGAGATGCTGCCCTATAGGCTGGTAGAGACCGAGGCCTTTCGCAATCTCATGGCGGTGGATGCCCCTCGGTATTTGGTCCCCAGCCGCCACTATTTTTCCCGATGTGTCGTCCCAGCCCTACACCAGCACGTGTCACAGATCATCATCCGTGCCCTGACCAACGCTGTTTCTGAGAAGGTCCACCTAACCATGGACACTTGGACAAGTGCTGCCAGGCAGGGACACTATATCTCACTGACGGCACATTGGGTTAACTTGGTGGAGGCTGGGACCGAGACTGACCCTGGGGCCGCTCATGTACTGCCCACACTGAGGATTGCGGGGCCTACCTCGGTCACGGTCTCTCAGACATACTATGCCTCCTCCTCCGACCCCTCCTCCACCTCCTCCTCCGAATTACCATCCATGGGCACGGCGCCTTCAGTCGGTAGCTCTAGGCACAGCAGCAGTGCCGTGGGTAAGCGCCAGCAGGCGGTGCTCAAACTGCTGAGCTTAGGTGACAAAAGGCACACCGCCCAAGAGCTGTTACAGGGCATCACGGCGCAGACCGATCTGTGGCTGGCACCGCTGAACCTCAAGCCAGGCATGGTTGTGTGTGACAACGGGCGTAACCTGGTGGCGGCTCTGCAACTCGGCAGACTGACACATGTGCCATACCTGGCCCACGTGTTCAATCTCATAGTTCAGCGGTTCCTCAAGACATACCCCAATCTGTCTGATTTGCTCACCAAGGTGCGCCGCATCTGTGCGCATTTCCGCAAGTCGACCACAGATGCTGCCACTCTCAGGGCAGCGCAGCGCCGCCTACAACTGCCCGCTCACCGACTGTTGTGCGACGTGCCCACGAGATGGAATTCAACATTAAACATGTTATCCAGAGTTTACCAGCAGCGCAGAGCGATTGTAGACTGCCAGATGTCAACTTCCACCAGAACTGGTAGTCAGGTCAGTCAGATTCCTCAAGTCTACAATGAGGAGTGGACGTGGATGTCTGATATCTGCCAGGTGTTGAGCAACGTTGAGGAGTCAACACAGATGGTCAGCGGCGATGCCGCCATTATCAGCCTCACCATCCCGCTGCTTTGCCTGTTGAAAAACTCACTGCTCAGCATGAAGTCGGATGCTTTGCGCTTGTCACAAGAGACGGTGGAGGAAGATATGTCGCTTGATAGCCAGAGCACCCTCCGGTCTGTTTCTCAGCGCGTATCAGAGGAGGGGGATGTGGAGGAAGAGGAGGAGAATGTTGGTGAGACAGAAGAGGGTACCAGTGCTCAGTCCTTAACTCTTGAGCGTGTATGGGCTGAAGAGGAGGACTTGGAGGAGGAGGAGGAGGAGGAGGAAATGGAGAGTCAGGCCAGTGAGGAGAGGGAATTCTTGTGTGTTGGGACTCTGGCGCACATGGCAGACTTCATGTTAGGCTGCCTATCCCGTGACCCTCGCATTAGAAGCATTTTTTCAAACACCGATTACTGGCTGTTCACTCTCCTGGACCCATGGTACAAGCAGAACCTTTCCACTCTCATCCCTGCAGAGGAAAGGAGTATGAGAGTGAATAGATATCAACAGGCCCTGGTGCACAAGCTGAAACAATCCTTCCCATCTGACGCCGCTAGCGGCAGAGGGCATGGTTCTGTGGGCCAAGTAGCGGGGGAGAGGAGCCAAGCAGGCAGCTTGTCAAGCACTGGCAGGGGAACGCTCTCCAAGGCCTTTGCCAGTTTTATGTCACCCCAGCAAGACACTGTCACCTGTCCCCAGTGTAGGCAGAGTAGGGGGGAGCTGTACAGAAAGATGGTGAGGGAGTACCTAGCTGACCATACCAATGTCCTGCGTGATCACTCTGCTCCATACAACTACTGGGTTTCAAAGTGGCCTGAACTGGCGCTGTATGCCTTGGAGGTGCTGGCCTGCCCTGCCGCTAGAGTGCTGTCAGAGCGGGTATTCAGTGCAGCTGGTGGCGTCATCACCGATAAGCGTACACGCCTGTCAACTGACAGCACTGACAGGCTGACGCTTATTAAAATGAACAAAGCCTGGATTTCACCGGAATTCAAATCTCCTCCGGGGGAAAGCAGCTAAAGATTAACATTACTTATGTATCCGATTCCTCTTCTCTACTCCTCCCACTCCTCCTCCTCCTCCTCCTCCTCCATATCGTCTTTGCCATTTTTCAGAGGTCCAACTGGCACTCTTTTACCACAATTTTTCAGGAGGGCCCCCTACAGGCCCTCTCTTCAAACAATTTTTCCGGAGGTCCACCTACAGGCCCTCTGTCCAAACTATTTTTCCGGAGGTCCACCTACAGGCCCTCTCTCCAAACAATTTTTCCGGAGGTCCACCTACAGGCCCTCTCTCCAAACAATTTTTCCGGAGGTCCACCTACAGGCCCTCTCTCCAAACAATTTTTCCGGAGGTCCACCTACAGGCCCTCTCTCCAAACAATTTTTCCGGAGGTCCACCTATAGGCCCTCTCTCCAAACAATTTTTCCGGAGGTCCACCTACAGGCCCTCTCTCCAGTTCCAGTTTCCAGTTTTATTTGCGCAAACTGCGTAATTTTTTTTTGGGATAGGTGTGAAAAATAATATTACCTGTGTATCTATATTGCCCAACATTGAATACGGTAGCAACAAGAAGACCAAACACATGCTGCCCACAGGGTTCCGCAAATTCCTGGTCCACAATGTCAAGGAGCTCGAGGTTCTGTTGATGAGCAACAAGTCCTTCTGTGCAGAAATCGCCCACAACGTCTCCGAAAGAACCGAAAGACCATTGTGGAGAGAGCGGCACAGCTTGCCATCAAAGTGACGAACCCCAATGCCAGACTGCGCAGCGAAGGGAACGAATAAATATCTCTGTGGTTATTTGTGCTAAATAAAAGTTAAATAAACACAAAAAAAAAAAAATTGATCTGTTCCTGTGCCTGATCCACCCAAGTTGAATCTGTCCCATCATGAGAAAGTCCCCCCAGGAGTCCCCACTGTAACTTGCTTCCCATACAACTACCTCACCCCCCGACACCTATGTCTTGCCATTGTCCACCACCTCCTCAGACAACACTGGTAAATCCCCACTGTCAGCACACGGAGACTGCAAAAGGTCTTGCGAATTGGGGCAGAGAATGTTCTGGGGTAGCACATCAGAGAAGGGGTGACTATGGGGTTCCAGGGAGTACGTGACCACATGCAATCTCCATCCAAAAAGTCATACTGAGGCTCACCACCATGCTTTACACTGCAATCTTATTACTGAGGCTCACCACCATGCTTTACACTGCAATCTTATTGAAAGACAGACAATCAGGGGTTCACCGCCAGGTTTTCAGGCAGCATTTTTAAGTGGGTCACCATTACCGTGTCCCTGAAAATTGCCTTGGGGTCATCGCCAGACTATTTTTATGAAAGGCCATGGGGTTCTATACATACAGTGCTGACGGAAGCCCATCAGCCTTTCTAAACACAATTGAATCTGTCCCATCATGAGAAAGTCCCCCCAAGGAGTCCCCAATGTAACTTGCTTCACTTTCAACTACCTCACCCCCCGACACCTATGTCTTGCCATTGTCCACCACCTCCTCAGACAACACTGGTAAATCCCCACTGTCAGCACACGGAGACTGCAAAAGGTCTTGCGAATTGGGGCAGAGAATATTCTGGGGTAGCACATCAGAGAAGGGGTGACTATGGGGTTCCAGGGAGTACGTGACCATATGCAATCTCCATCTAAAAAGTCATACTGAGGCTCACCACCATGCTTTACACTGCAATCTTATTACTGAGGCTCACCACCATGCTTTACACTGCAATCTTATTGAAAGACAGACAATCAGGGGTTCACCGCCAGGTTGTCAGGCAGCATTTTTAAGTGGGTCACCATTACCATGTCCCTGAAAATTGCCTTGGGGTCATCGCCAGACAATTTTAATGAAAGGCCATGGGGTTCTATACACACAGTGCTGACGGAAGCCCATCAGCCTTTCTAAACACAATTGAATCTGTCCCATCATGAGAAAGTCCCCCCAAGGAGTCCCCACTGTAACTTGCTTCCCATACAACTACCTCACCCCCCCGACACCTGTGTCTCGCCATTGTCCACCACCTCCTCAGACAACACTGGTAAATCCCCACTGTCAGCACACGGAGACTGCAAAAGGTCTTGCGAATTGGGGCAGAGAATGTTCTGGGGTAGCACATCAGAGAAGGGGTGACTATGGGGTTCCAGGGAGTACGTGACCATATGCAATCTCCATCTAAAAAGCCATACTGAGGCTCACCACCATGCTTTACACTGCAATCTTATTACTGAGGCTCACCACCATGCTTTACACTGCAATCTTATTGACAGACAGACAATCAGGGGTTCACCGCCAGGTTGTCAGGCAGCATTTTTAAGTGGGTCACCATTACCATGTCCCTGAAAATTGCCTTGGGGTCATCCCCAGACTATTGGCCAGATTTAGAAAAAATGGTGCAATTAGGGAGCCTCAGAGGCATCCCTACATGCTGCCCCTGCTGTTTCCTGTCCATTTCCGTGGTGTTTCCATCTTTTTCTGAGGTTTCCAGGTTTTCACCCAGCCTTCCCTAGGCAGAGCCCCGGTCCCCTGCAAAAAATGCTCGAGTCTCCCATTGACTTCAATGGGGTACGTTATTCGAAACGAGCACCCGAGCATTTTAGTGATTGCTCATCTCTAGTGATTACCTCTTGAAGCTCATCAAGAGAATGCCAAGAGTGTGCAAAGCAGTAATCAAAGCAAAAGGTGGCTACTTTGAAGAACCTAGAATATAAGACATATTTTCAGTTGTTTCACACTTTTTTGTTAAGTATATAATTCCACATGTGTTAATTCATAGTTTTGATGCCTTCAGTGTGAATCTATAATTTTCATAGTCATGAAAATACAGAAAACTCTTTGAATGAGAAGGTGTGTCCAAACTTTTGGTATGTACTGTATGTACCAGCCATGGAGCAGTGTAATATCAGTACAAGCACCAGAGTGAGTCTGAGTCAGTTAACAAAAAAAATAATTAAATAGACTGTTTCAGATTTCGGTGGTTGCCCCATCATTTATAGATACTTTTTAATTATTGTCACTATCCACCACATCATTACATGCAAGTGTTTTTTACTTGATTTATATTTAATTGTACTTATTTTGATTTCTTTAAGATCCAGCAGTTCTGCCATACAGGAAGAGGGGATACCCAACCTCATCTATCTTCTCTCCAGAAACAAAGCTGACCTGCTCCTCCAAGACTGCAGGAACTTACAAAGACACAAATTTAAAACGCAGTACCAAATGCCATATGTCCTTAACAGGTTAAGAAAATGTTGAGTAAATTATGACTAATAAATGGCAACATTTAATTAAATTACTGCTTACAGTGTACACAGTATGTATTTGTGAATTTTATCAACAGTAAATAAATACCCTCCCAACCAATTGTTCTGAGCAGTAAGAGAATTCACCAGAGTAATTTTGTCTGCTCCCTTTATCACTTTTAACATAAATATGCCTTTGAAAAGACCAAAAGCAGAGTATTTCCACACAAGCTCTTAATATTACAGGGCATCTGGTTATTCAAAGTAAGAGCTATCAAAAAAAAGTCCTTTTGATGAAACCACTGTTTTTATAAAGGAATACCAAAGCAATACCCATGAGGATGGATGCTTTTTATTGCCAAATTTAAACTAACTGAATAGATGCATCTTTATGAATATTCTTCATCAGTTCAAAACCCTTCTTTTAGGCTCTGCAGTAATTCGGAACAAAAACATTGCCTAGATATATATATATATATATATATATATATAGATTTTTTTTTTAATTAAAAAAAAAAGTGCTTATATTTTAAATAGATCCCGGTAATTGAACTAAACCCTGAAAAAACTAAAATACATTTAATCCATAGTGCACACACAACTATGTCTAAAGGTACTCCCCAAACTGCTTGCATAAGTGCCTGACGTTTTAAATAAATAAATAATATATATATATATATATATATATATATATATATATATATTTTCACACACTAAACAGGGAGTTCAGTACAGGGGTGGGGCTTAAACAGCCACACTGAAATGCTTGTAGGTCGATCTGCCTTCATTGCTATAGAAGTCCCTGCCTTTGGTCCCCATAGCCAGTCTCTCTCCCATTCCCCTGAGTCCTATCATTTACCTTCCAGCCTTTTTAACTTGCTCATTGTACACCAGCCTATTTCATTCATTTCCCCATTGAGATAGATCTCAGCAGTGTAGAGAAGCAGTGAAGTATCCTTAAGGACCTGTGTGATGTCATGATGTGGGACAAAGCTCTTGTGTTGTACAGTATGTGTGAGAGATGTGTTTACCCCAAAAAGTTGTAAAATACTAGAAGTTGTGTTCTTTTCTCATACTTACTCCCTGTAATATCTTCTCACAGCCCATAACACTAGCCTAGAAATTCTGGGAGTTGTAGTTTTCCACTATCCCTCTCCATGTAATGGCCGCTAATGTACCATAATAACAGTATGGACAAGATGGGAGTTATAGTTTTCTCCTCTTATATCCCTGTAACAGTGGTTGCTGTGCGCCGCTGTTCCCCTGCTGTCCTGGGCGTCATGTTCAGCAGTGAGCTGCTGCTTGTGTTTCCCTGCTGGAGTCCTGGGCTCTGGCTGTGTAAGTGCTGATGCACTGTAATCCGCTCCAGAGTTTCCATTCAGCCCTGGCTACAACATCACTTGTTCCTTACATCACTCCCTCTGGGCTGGAGCAGGTTAGATCATGTGGCTGGATCAGGTGTCCTCATTGATCAACCCTGGCCCTATTTAAGTCGCTCAGCCCTCTTCCCAGATGCCTCAGTGTTAAGGTCTTTATCTTGCATTTGGGTGTATGTGGTCCTGTGTTCTGGCCCTTGCTTTGTTATTTGACTCCGCTAACCGTCTGATCCTTGCCTGCCTGCATTGACTTTCTCGTTGCTGACCCAGACTGCCTAACTCGTTCCTGTTGCCGCCTGCCCTGACCCATAGCCTGTCTGACTTTGCCTCTGCCTCATCCTTCGGTCCTGCATAGTTGCTCCTGGAAACGACCCAGCCTGCTGACCACCGCTGTACTTCTGGTACCTTCGCAGGTATCTCCTGGTCCGCCTGAACCAGCTGCCTCGTGTTCCAACCCTCCTCAAGAGGTAGCAACCTGGTGTTCCCCTCGGAAAGTCTATCCCCACCATCAGGGGTAGTGTGAAGATCGAGGGGCATAGTGGGTCTATTCTATATCATGCTGCCTGCAGACTGCAGTGGATTTCATGATGACAGGTTCTCTTTACAAAGGAACAGACAGTGAGGGTAAAATAATCATCAGTTCACTTCCATCATGTCAGAAGCAGGAGCATAGGCCACTATGTGAAAGAGCTGCACATTCTCTGTAGCAGCAAAATGGTAATTTTTTAATGAAAACTATTTAAAAATGTTTCATTTTGAAGTGAGAACCAAATAATAATAATAAAAAAACTGTAGTGGCATCCAAAGCATTTAAAGAGAACTTGTCATCATGAAAATACAAACTAATCTGTCAGCAGCAGGTTAGATATCAGGATATGCTGCTCCTGCTATTCATGATCACATTGGATTAGACTGCATTTTCATGGTGAAAGGTTCCGTTTAACTAAAAAATTCTTCTTCAAATCTGGCAATCTGAATATATTTGTTGATTATTCTAATCAATCTACCTCAAATAATCTGGATGTGGAATCTTCTTTCCAATCACTTACACTTGGTGATTGTGGATTAAAAGGGAATACAGTCTATTCCATATCTGAGCCATAATGATGCAATCAATAATATAGCACGTATCAGGAATAGTATTATTTCTGTCCATTATGTCATTTGTATACGAAATTTTTAGCAGTTTTCTTCTCTGTGTACTAAATCTTTAGGTTGCATTTCTCCAAGAAATTGTGGGTGGAGACTAGATGCCATCCACTACACATAGAAAATAGAGTATAATCTGCTTCCTAACCTTTCTAACCTTCTCTTACTGACTCAGAATCAACCCCTGGATCATGGAAGACATTTGCATAGAAGATCACAAGCAAACCTGACCGAAGACACAAAATCAGGATCAAAACATAAACCAGAACCCATGTGGATTAAAATCCTCTCAGGAACCATGGCCTTCACGGCAATGCAGGACGTAAACGAAGACATGAAGACATAACATAATTACAATGCAACATTAAAGAAGACTTATTTGACACTGATGAACAATTAGGCTGAGCACACAAGTCAGTGCCAAAGTCACAAACACATTTACCAGGATACTGAACAGGATAGCAGGGTACCATCCACACAAAGCTGCAAGTCAGATAATGGCAGAGCACACAAATCCCACTCACAAACATCAAGATCAAGTATCACTCAAAACGCTGAAGTGGCCAAGCTGGAACCTGATTATACCACACTGACACAGGATCACGGCAGACCCATAACTACAAAGTAGTAACATAGCAAGCAGCCTGCAGACAGCTTTCCTGGAGACACAAGAGAGACTGAGCTCCCAGGCTCACAGCTCACAAATCTAAATTGGTAATAGTATTTAGGACACCTGACCAGAGAAACATTAACCCTTACATCATAAACACAGGGAACATAGAAGTCACACACACACCACACAAGCCTACATGGTAACGCAGTGTCATCTACAAACGTCTACTACTTACATACAGTAAAACAGGAGTCTCAGAGCATATTGCTTCACTCTCCGTTAAACGGAGTTAAACTTTTCTGCCATCCAAGATGGCCGCACCATTTGTCAAACTGTCTGATACACACTGTACATCAGTAGACCAAGACACTTCCCTCTTGCCCAGCTTTGCTCTTGGATTGGCCAGCACTGCTCAGATGGGCAGTGCTAGCCAATTCCAGAGCAGCAAGAAGTGTCCTGGGCTACCAAATGCACAGGGGTAGATTTATCAAAACTGGTGTAAAGGAAAACTGGCTTAGTTGGCCGTAGCAACCAATCAGAAAATTCCACCTTTCATTGTTCAGAGCTCCTTTGGAAAATGGGGAAAGGGGGAATCTGGTTGCTACTGGCAACTAAGTGTGTTTTTCTTTACACCAGCTTCACAGTGCTTATCAGTAAGTCTAAGAAGCAGTGTGGCCATTTTGGATGGCAGAAGAGGAGCCTGGGAATTTTTGGATCTGCAGATTAAAAGATGAAAAGGAAGGCACCATGTAAGCATTCTGTTCTTTCCCCAGTACATTTAATTTTTCTGGAACCAAAGGAACTCTTTAAAGGTGTTATGCAGGAAAAGATAATTTTAACTTACTCTCAGGATAGGTCATCAGTAGAGATGAGCAGCCGATTCCGTCGTCCTCAGGACGGAAGCGGCTGCCTGCGCCCATGTGAGCGCAGGGGAGCCAAGTGTTACAGTGCTTGTTTCGAGCACGTTCGCTCATCTCTAGACATCAGTAGTGTTGAGTGAATTGAGCTTCAGATCAGAGATCCGAAGTCGATTCATTCAAACACTTTGGTTTTAATGCTTTACCCATACAGCATTAAAATGTATGGCCTCCATGTACGCAAAATTTGTTTCACCCGAAGACTTCGGATTGCTATTTTAAATTGTGATTTAAAAGTGATTACCGAATTCATTCACTGAAGTCTCGGGCATTTGGTAGCCCAGGACACTTCCTGTACAGATGTAGCAGCCCTAGCGATCACTGTTTTCTCAAAGCACTGCTAACAAATCGCGACTTCTCCTCTTTCACTCCTTTCACTCGCAGTAAAAGTACGCTAATTAGGTGAATTGGTACGCATTAGCGTACAATGCGTAAGCATTAGCATACAAATGCGTGCGCAGTAGCGTACAATGCATAGCATTAGCATATGAATGCGTACGCACTAGCATACAATGCATAGCATTAGGATACAAATGCGTTCGCATTAGCGTACAATGAATAGCATTAGCGTACAAATCATCAGATGCGTACTCTATTTACGATATTGTTCTGCGTTCACGTGATTCTCCTGTGATCGCTAGTGCTGCTACATCTGTAGCTCTGGAATTGACCAGCACTGCCCAAGTGAGCAGATATGAGATCTGCAGGGGACCCCCGCTGATCAGCTGTTAGAAGAGGCCTTGAGCACCGCAGCCTCTTCCTAGGCCAGTGACTTCACTGTATATTGGTTACATGGCCTAGTTGCAACTCAGCCCCATTCAAGTGAATGAGGCTGAGCTGCAATACCAGACACTGCCACTATACGGTGTATGGCGCTGTCCTTGGAAAGCTGCTGGGAGTCTGCTCACCGGAGCTCCTGTATGGGCAGTGGTTCCATGAAACAGCCAATCGACGGGGATACTGGAACTTGGACCCCCACTGATGTGATAATGATGACCTATCCTGAGGATGTCATCATTATCTTTTCCAGGATAAACCCTTTAACAAATACTTGATTTCTGTCTAGTGTGTCTACAGATTAGTACTGACATGATAAAAATATGATGAATAAAAAGACTCCATCACTGCTGCACGCACATTTATTCTGATGGCTTTTTATTACCTCCACCAATGTCAAAACAGCATCAAAATGTAAAATTTAACCCTTTGAGAATTTGCTAACCATTTAATAGCATATGTTTACATATTAGTTAGAGATGAGAGAGCACTAAAATGCTCGGGTGCTCGTTATTCGAATCGAATTTTTCCCGATGCTCGGGTGCTCGTTTCGAATAACGAGCCCCATTGAAGTCAATGGGAGACTCGAGCATTTTTTGCAGGGGACCGGGGCTCTGCCTAGGGAAGGCTGGATGAAAACCTGGAAACCTCAGAAAATGATGGAAACACCACGGAAATGGACAGGAAACAGCAGGGGCAGCATGCATGGATGCCTCTGAGGCTGCCTAATCGTACCATTATGCCAAATTCTGGGCAACAGCCTGGTGGTGACCCTCAAGGCAATTGTGCTGACCCAGACCAAGATGGGCATGGCACATGTTAGGAAAGCACCCAACTAGGTGCAACGAAGGTCCATCACCGCCTGCAGGTGACACCACTGCTCATGCTGGCACTGCTGTGCTATCCCCCGCCCCACGACGCAAGCATAAGCCTGACACAGCATGGTGACAGCATAGTGACACCAACAAGTGACCAAGTTAGATTGAGGTAGCAGGTGAACCACCCAAAAATGTAGCCTGACACAGCATGGCGGTGAACCCATAGTGACCAAGTTAGACTCAGGTGGCAGGTGAAGCACCCAAAAATTTAGCCTGACACAGCATGGCAGTGACACCACCAATGCCTTGGTCAGACTGAGATTGCAGTCAAAATTCTGTAGGTGAGCCTCCCAAAAATTTGTTTTGGAGTGTCCGAAGTTGACCCTCCTAAAAAAATTGTTTTGGAGTGTCTGTAGTTGACCCTCCTGTAAAATATATTTTTTTGTTTTTCCTGTTATTAGTTTATGTACAACCCATGGCTGGCATCAGGGGCGTAGCTAGAACTGACTGGGCCCCACAGCAAAATTTTGTATGGTGCCCCCCCTTCATGACTATCCTGGCATCCTATATGTGCATATGTAAGGGAGAGTTCACAGGGCAGGGGCACACACAGTGCAGCAGGGGGGGCACAGTACAAGGCAGGGGCACAGGACAACAAAGCGAGCACAGTACATTATAGGGCATATAGTACAGGGCAGGAGGCACACACTTTGTAGCATGGGGGACACAGTACAGGGCAGGGGGAAAAATATAGCACAGGGGGTACAGTACAGGTCAGGGGGCACACAGTGCAGAATGAGGGGCACAGTACAGGACAGGGGACAAAATACAGCATAGGGGGTACAGTACTGTGCAGGGGCACACAGTACAGGCCGGGAGGGCACGCACAGTACAGCATATGGGGCACATGGCAGCATATGGGGTATAGTACAGGGCAAGGAGTACAGTACAGGATAGGAGGCACACACTGTGCAGCATGGGGGGCACAGTACAAAGCAGGGGGCAAGATACAGCATAGGGGGTACAGTACAGTGCAGGGGCACACAGTATAGGCTGGGGGGGGACACGCACAGTACAGCATATGGGGCACATGGCAACATACGGGGCACAGTACAGGGCAAGGAGTACAGTACAGGATAGGAGGCACACACTGTGTGGCATGGGGGCACAGTACAGGAAAAATACAGCGTGGGGTACAGGGCAGCACAGAGGGAACAATACAGCACAGGGAGTACAGGGCAGGGGGCACACATAGTGCAGCATAGGGGACACAGTACAAGGCAGGGGGCACACACAGTGCAGTGCAGGGGGCACAGTACAAGGCGGGGGCACACACAGTGCAGCATAGGGGGCACAGTGCATTATAGGGGGTACAGTACAGGGCAGGAGGCACACACTGTGTAGCATGGGGGGCAAAGTACAGGGTAGGGGGCAAAATACAGCATAGGGGCAGGGGGCACGCATAATATAGCATAGAGTATATATACTGGGACCCTATCTGGGAATTGGTATATAACAATTAATTTCTACTACATATGCCATGTAGGCAATGACCAATAATTTTCCCAGATACAATAGTGATACAACTACAACGTAACTTTTATTCCATTTAGGTTGATAAAATTGTGAGCAAAATAGCGAATTAAAAACAACTGCCTCGCGTTGTTAGCTTTGTATCAGCCTATAAATGTTTACATGTATCTCTCTCAGTGTGGGGTGTGCACATAAACCCACTCTGATACTGCTGTGGAGGTGTCAGCTGTGGCTAGTTGGCTTCACTCAGCCACAGTAAACCATATATACCTCACTGGAATACCTCAGAGTTCACTTGCAACAACACCGAGCACTGTCACCTCTATTATACCTTCTTTTTTGTCCCAAGGGGTACAACTCAGAGACAGAGACAAATGGGCATACAATGCCAGGACGTCATAACTCATAAAGATGGTCTTCAAATTATCAATCTTTCAGTTTTTCAACTGGAGGATAGACATATTAGTCTTTTACAAAAGGGCTTATCATTTACTCCTACTCCTCGTTATGACTGTTTTAGTTGGGTAAAAGACATTAATTTGTTTGCACGCAAATTGGCGCTTCATAAAAGTCATAAACAGAAACAAATTGACTATCAGTATCAGCAATTAAAAGAGAAGGAGGCAATGGCAGCTCTGGAAATGCTCGGTGTGGAGAGTATAGAGGGAGTTACGAGGATTGAGCCCCCTTTGTCCTCCCTTAAACTGAGGTCTAGGTTTACACCACCTTTCTCCCAGTATGGAAATATTGAAACATTTGTTGACCTTGTTACAAGAGACCTTAAATCCATCAGAACTAGCCATAGCCTGTATCATAATAACCTGAGTACAGAAGAACAATTAGCCCTGGATGAACTGACCAAGAATACTGACTTGGTTATAAAACCGTCAGACAAGGGTGGCAATATTGTTCTGATGGATAGGGTTTCCTACATGGAGATGGTAATGACCTTGCTGAACGACACACTTACTTACAGTAAGTTGGATAGTAATCCTACTGAGAAATACTTGGCAGAATTAAAAGCTATCTTGAATGTAGCCAAAGATGAAAATCTCATCTCCAAGGATGAGTATAAATTTTTATATAACTCACATCAGACTATTGCTACCATCTATGCCATCCCGAAAGTGCATAAGCAGAGAGTCCCTATGCCAGGTAGACCCATTATCTCGGGAAATAACAGTCTGACCGAAAATTTAAGTGAATATGTGGATGAATTTATTTCATCCTTTGTGCCAGGGTTGCCTTCTTACATTAAGGACACCAAGGATGCGGTCACCAGACTCCAAGAGATCCAAGTCACACCAGAGACAAAACTAGCCAGCCTGGATATAGAGTCACTCTATACCAGCATCAGATACGATTTAGGAATTAATGCTACATCCACATTTTTGTCCACTAGGGGTATGCACTTTCAAGCACACAACCAATTTGTTCTTACACTGCTACAGTTCCTACTCACGCACAATAATTTTTTGTTCAATGGCACTTTTTATTTACAGACACTTGGCACCGCAATGGGCAGTAAATGTGCACCAAATTACGCAAATCTTTTTTTAGGATGGTGGGAGAACACGATAGTCTCCATAGATCAATTCTCCAGATTCACACAACACATTTTGTTTTGGGGGTAGGTTTATAGATGACGTTTTGTTACTTTGGGATGGCACATTTGAACACTTTCATGATTTTGTCAAATGTTTAAATATTAATGAAATAGGTCTTAAATTCACATCGGAGATACACGCAAACACTATCACTTTTTTGGACTTGACGATCTCTGTGGATTCTGGTGGCCGCATTCAGACAGAAGTTTTTCGTAAGCCCACCTCCACAAACAATTTACTACACTGGCAGAGTCACCATCCTACATCTCTGAAAAAAGGAATACCCTTTGGACAATATATTAGAGCGAAGAGAAATTGCTCTGAGGAAACTAATTTCATTAAAGAGAGTAACAACTTATATCAGAGGTTTGTGGAAAGAGGCTATCCAAAAAAGGTTTTGCACAAGGCCTTTTTTTGGGCAAAGGAATCAAATAGAACAGATCTCTTACAAGATAAACCTGGCACAAAGTCAAAGGAAATTATAAGATGTATTGGTACGTATGACGTACAGAATCAGGCAGTGTACCAAATACTTAAAAAGCACTGGCACATCCTGAAGGCAGACAATGACCTTAGAGAGGTATTAAAGGGTTATTCTCATTTTAGACAATGGGGGCATATTGCTAGGATATGCCCCCATTGTCTTATAGGTGCGGGTCCCACCGCTGGGACCCGCACCTATATCCAGAACGGAGCCCCCGAACTGAATGAGGGAGCACTGCGCATGCGCAGCCGCCCTCCATTCATTTCTATGGGGCTGCCAAAAATAGCCGAGCGCTTGCTTGGCTACTTTCGTTGGCTCCATAGAAATGAATGGGAGAGCACCGCGCATGCATGGCCCGGCTCCCATTCATTTCTATGAGCCAAGCGGGGACCTGAGCCTGGTGGTGGCCGGACCCCCGGAAACCCGGGGTCCTCCAGGCGCAGCGCTCCCCGCTCCGTTCTGGATATAGGTACGGGTCCCAGCGGTGGGACCCACACCTATAAGACAATGGGGGCATATCCTAGCGATATGCCCCCATTGTCTAAGATGAGTGTAGCGTAACACATAGGAGAGGGAAGAACTTTAAAGATCTATTGGTACATAGTTATTTCGGAACTTCGAAGCCAAAGACTTGGCTCCATTCACCAGTTATAGGTACCTTCCCCTGTGGACGCTGTTCGTTTTGCCCTTTAGTGAAACGGACAAAAACCTTTCAGAATCCGATTGATGGTAAGCAATATTTTGTGAAGGACTTCATCAATTGCCAAACAACAGGCATTGTATATATCGCTCAATGTACATGCCAGAAGATCTATGTGGGTAAAACAATTCAGGAGTTTAGGCAACGAATTTCCCAGCATATCAGCAGTATCAACACCAAAGCTGGTACTCCTATCTCAAGACATGTAAGACAATATCATGGAGGTGACCCTAAATGTCTCAGTTTTTGGGGTATATGTAAGAAGACATTGGGTGCTAGAAAGGGTAACCTAGACAAGGTACTTTTACAAGAGGAGACCAGGTGGATTTACAGGTTAGGCAGTCTCAGCCCAAAAGGACTCAACAAAGGTTTTACCTTCTCTTCATTCTTATAAGGATTATGTCATATAGTGAGCGGATATTATTGAATGGCACATATATTTAAACATTCTCTTGCATGCCAAATATGGTAGTGATGATGGTGAAGGAGTGACATATATATATATATATATATATATATATAGTAACAGCATGGTTTTCAAGAATAATCCACTTTAATATATCCATAAATATGGAATTACTATGCAATTCTAGTGTCAGATTATTATCATAATATTATTGTTGATGAATAATTTAAATAGGTCATTGGTTATTTGACATTAAGTGGAATGATAAAGTGTTGTCAGTAGGATACCCAACATAGTAATAACCCCCATTTAATCTGGGGATGCTATGTTGGGACATAAATAGGTAAATGGACCTTAATATGTCATCATCTGCTGCAGTCAGCACAGCAATGTCTTTCTGGTCTGCTACATGTAAGTTACTATACTTCAGCTAACTGGCAGTACATCCAATTAATTAACAAAGTAACATAGTAGCCGTTTCTGAGTTGGTCCACGATGCGCATTCGCAGATGGGAATACAGCGTTCCGTAGTGCTGCGCTGTTGAAATGGAATCGCGGTGGAAATAGGCTCCGATACAGGCACTAAGTCGGAGCACAGCGCTTGTCTGCGCAGTACGTCATATAGACAGCGTTGCAGTTATGTCTCTATTTGCTGAGTGCTAAGATGATGTTACTTGTTTAGAAGATCCAGTTGAATGCTGTGCTGTGAGGTAACGCCTGCCTGTCACTTACCTATTGGATGCAAGATATGTCAGTCTAATCTGAGACAGCATAAATAATTGGTGTTTGGTATGTGCCATCATTGCTGCCCAAACCACTGATGACACCAGCAGAGGCTGGTGAAACATGTTGGGGGCGGTTAATAGGTTTTAATTCCTGCCAAGCGTGTTAGTAATACAGCATAGAGGGCACAATGCAGCATAGGGGGTACAGTACAGGGAAGGGGGCACACATAGTGCAGCATAAGGGACACAGTACAGGGCAGGGGGCAGAATACAGCATAGGGGACACAGTACAGGGCAGGGGGCACACATAGTGCAGCATAGGGGGTACAGTACAGGGCAGGGGGCAGAATACAGCATAGGGGGTACAGTACAGGGCAGGGGGAACACATAGTGCAGCATAGGGGACACAGGGCAGGGGGCAGAATGCAGCATAGGTGGTGCAGTACAGGGCAGGGGGCACAAACTTACCACTGTTGGTCAGGCTGGCAGTGAGTCTGAAGGTCTGCTGTATTGGCTGGCTGGCAGGCTGCAGCAATGCTCAGATGGCTGAGACAGCACTGCTCTGGGTTGCTCCTGCTTCCTGGATGTCTGTTACAGCCAGAGCAGGAGGTCAGCTGGCACTACAAGGGAGGTGGAGGGGCAGGTAAGAGAGGCAGCCTGACGGGCAGGCAGGAGTGCAGAGGGTCACATGCAGGGTCCACATGGTGCTTCTGGAAGTCTGGGAGCGGGCCCTGTTTGTGACTAAAGTATTACTTGAAAAGATTGGTGGAGCAGCAGCTTCCTCTCACTGCTCCTCCACCAATCAGATTACACAGTGCAGCAGCGCAGAGGAGAGGTAGGAGAATCCCTCTCTCCCCATCCTCTTGTTTCAATGAGCAGCGTTACGATCCCACCCCACCCCTGGAAAGAGAGAGAAATAGAAATATTACCCTGCTGATTTGCCACATCCCTGCTACTGCTCCCGGGCCCCTGCTGAGCTCGGGACCCAAAGCAGTTGCTTCCCCTGCTTCCCCTATAGCTACGCCACTGGCTGGCATGGTGGGAATATATAGGTTTGCTTCACAGACGGTCCACTGCACCGTTACATTTTCTTCATCATTGCCAATTACTTTTTCACCAACTGTTGTATGGCAATGATAAAGGGGAAGGTGAATCCACTGCCGAAGAAAAGTGTCATCCTCCTACAAGTCTCCACTCAATTGAAAAGGGGATTTTCTTGCCGTGGCCTTCCTCATAGTGGCCGCTTCTGCGGACGACAGAGGTGGTGTACCGATGGACAGCCTGACCGAACATGATGGCAGACGGGGAGACACTCCCTTATGTAAAATTGTTTTTTGAGTGTCTGTATTTGACGCTACTAAAAAATTTATTGGAGAGAGGGCCTGTAGGTGGCCCTCCGTATACATTGTTTGTATACAGCACCAGTTGGCCCTCAGAAACATTGCCTGTTGGCTCAGCGTTTCTGTGCGAAGAGGAGGAGGAGGAGGAGGAGGAGGGGTTGGAGGAAGAGGCATAATAAGTCTAAGAAACCGTGACCGAGGTAGGCCCCGCAATCCTTGGTGTGGGCATTACATGAGTGGCCCCAGGGTCAGACTTGATCCCAGCCACTACCAAGTTAACCCAATGTGCTGTCAGGGAGATATAGTGTCCCTGCCCGGCAGCACTTGTCCACGTGTCCATGGTTAGGTGGACCTTCTCAGAAACAGCGTTGGTCAGGGCATGGATGATGTTCTGTGACACGTGCTGGTGTAGGGCTGGGACGGCACATCGGGAAAAATAGTGGCGGCTGGGGACCAAGTACCGAGGGACAGCCACCGCCATCAGGTTGCAGAAAGCCTCAGTCTCTACCAGTCTATAGGGCAGCATCTCCAGGCTCAACAATTTGGAGATGTGGACGTTTAGGGCTTGGGCATGTGGGTGGCTGGAATTGTATTTGCGCTTGCGCTCAAATGTCTGCTGCAAAGACAGCTGAACGCTGCGCTGGGACACATTGGTGGATGTTGTGGAGGATCGTGCAGGTGAATGGGTGGTTGTAGGGCGGGAGGCGCTCGTGCCGGGGTCCTGGGCACGGGGTTGACTCGCCGAGCCAGCATGTGATACAGGGGAAGGGGCAGTGGTGTGACCCGCAGGCGGTGAACAGCCTTGGTTCCACTGAGTCGGGTGTTTAGCACTCATATGCCTGCACATGCTGGTAGTGGTTAGGCTGGTAGTGGTGGCTCCCCTGCTGATCCTGGTGTGGCACAGGTTGCACACCACAGTCCGTCGGTCATCCTCACTTTCTTTAAAAAACCTCCAGACTTGTGAACATCTAGGCCTCGGCACGGGAGCTTCACTCCGTGAAACAGTTGCTGATCTACTTGCTCTGGCCCTGCTTCTCCCTCTGGCCACCCCACTGCCTCTTCCAACTTGTTCTGGTGCTGCACTTGCCTCCCCCTCAGAAGCACTGTCTTGACTAGGCTTACCAACCCAGCTCGGGTCAGTCACCTCATCGTCCACCAGCTCTTCCTCCGATTCCTCACTCTGCTCCCCCCTCAGACTTACTGCCCTGACAACGTCACTGTCTGACAACCGTGTCTCATCATCATCATTATCATCTGACATCTCTTCACGCACTACTTGCACTCAGTACACACTCTCATCACCCACAGACTGTGAAAGTTCTAAATTTTGGGCATCGGGACAGAGCAACTGCTCAGGTTGCTCTTGAGCAGTGGTTTGTGTCTCTGGGTAGGGTCCTGAAAAGAGTTCCTGTGAGTATGCCTGATCTGAATCCATACTATCCATGGGGGGGCAGGCTGGGGGGAAGGCGGTTGAGCCGGAGGAGACAGAGGTCTACTCCCTTGGCTAGCGTGGGTGGACTGCGTGGAAGACTGGGTGGTGGATAAATTATTGGACGCATTGTCCGCTATCCACGTCATCACCTGTTCGCACTGTTGTGGTTTCAATAGTGGTGTACCACATGACCCAGTAAGTTGCGAGATGAAGCTAGGGAGCGAAACTTTGCGGCGTTCCACTGCTCCCTCATTAGCATATACAGTGTCACCCTGCCCAGGACCATGGCCTCTGCCCCCTACACTACTTGAACGCCCAAGCCCACGCCCTCGTCCTCGACCCTTAGCCCTTGGGTTCAACATTTTGTATATTCACCAAACTGTCGAGTTAATATCTGAGGCCAAAACCGTATTCAGTAGACAGTAAAATTACTATCTGAGGCAAAAAAATGTAGTCTTTAGATTTCAGCTATTGCACCGCAAACCACTCAATTTTGCACTGGACTGTAGTTTATATAACTGAGAATAAAAACGTATTCTCTAGACTGCAGCTAGTGTATCGCACACCTCACAATTGTTCACTGGACTGTAGTTTATATAATTGAGTGAGAAAAATTATTCTCTAGACTGCGGCAAGTGTATCGCACACCTCACAATTGTTCACTGGACTGTAGTTTATATAATTGAGTGAAAAAAATTATTCTCTAGACTGCGGCTAGTGTATAGCACACCTCACAATTGTTCACTGGACTGTAGTTTATATAATTGAGTGAAAAAATTATTCTCTAGACTGCGGCAAGTGTATCGCACACCTCACAATTGTTCACTGGACTGTAGTTTATATAATTGAGTGAAAAAAGTTATTCTCTAGACTGTGGCAAGTGTATCGCACACCTCACAATTGTTCACTGGACTGTAGTTTATATAATTGAGTGAAAAAAATTATTCTCTAGACTGCGGCAAGTGTATCGCACACCTCACAATTGTTCACTGGACTGTAGTTTATATAATTGAGTGAAAAAAATTATTCTCTAGACTGCGGCAAGTGTATCGCACACCTCACAATTGTTCACTGAACTGTAGTTTATATAATTGAGTGAAAAAAATTATTCTCTAGACTGAGGCAAGTGTATCGCACACCTCACAATTGTTCACTGGACTGTAGTTTATATAATTGAGTGAAAAAAATTATTCTCTAGACTGAGGCTAGTGTATCGCACACCTCACAATTGTTCACTGGACTGTAGTTTATATAATTGAGTGAAAAAAATTATTCTCTAGACTGTGGCTAGTGTATCACACACACCTCACAATTGTTCACTGGACTGTAGTTTATATAATAGAGTGAAAAAATTATTCTCTAGACTGTGGCTAGTGTATCACACACCTCACAATTGTTCACTGGACTATAGTTTATATAATTGAGTGAAAAAAAACTTATTTTATAGACTGACGCTGCTGTACAGCACACCTCACAATTATTCACTGGACTGTAGCTTATATAACTGAGTGACAAAATGTATTCCCTAGACTGCACTACAGATCCCAGCAAGCCAAGGTACAGCAGCAGCAAAAATGAGTACTGAGAGGACTTTGGGCAATTTCATTGGGGTCTGTGTGGACCATGTGCTGTCCCCTTTCTGCCACCAGTGCACAGTGTGCAGCCAAGATGGCGGTAGCTGCACTACAAGTCCCAGCCAGCAGCCTAGAGGAGGACAAAAAAAATGTTGTTGTAGCCCTTAGAAGGAGCGTTGGGTACTTTGTGGATGATTGCTGCCTAACCAGATTCTAATTTCACGCTCTAACAGTGTGCAGCCAAGATGGCGGTAGCTGCACTACAAGTCCCAGCCAGCAGCCAGGAGGAGACCAAAAAAGAAACGTGCTTGTAGCCCTTAGACGGGCTGTTGGGTTCTTTGTGGGTGATTCCTGCCTAGCCAACAACTAAATTCAGGCCCTAACACTCTCCCTGACAGACAGCAGCTCTATCCCTAATCTCATGCAGACGGCGTATGACGCAAGCAGCGCGGGACCAGATTCTTATATTCCCGGGTCATCTGATCTGGCCAGCCAATCCCTGCTATCGACTTGTAGGGGCCCCACGTGATGCTAGGAGGTACCAAAGACTCTCCTGCTTGTTGATTAGCTAAAAAAAGGCGGCTAACATGCAGGAAGAGGAAGTTGCCATTTCCTCGAGGATCGCGATATGCTCGTCTGAGTAGCGAGCATATGCGAATACCCTAATGCTCAAACGAGCACCAAGCTCGGACGAGCATGTTCGCTCATCTCTAATATTAGTACAAAGTTAGTATTTAAATAGCGATCATTTGGTATGGTGCATGATATTCTAAAGCCAAAAGACCTATATTTGCATCAAATGGCTTTAATACCTCCAAGCTGGATCTAATCACAAAAATCACCATTGCAAGACTCATGAATCTTAAAAAAAGGCAAGTATCCCCAGGAGGGTTGTAAGGATTTTACAGCTTTCATATCAGATCTGAAAAATCCTTTGAGGGAGGTTCTTGTATTTTCAGTGTAAGCATATCATGTGTAAGCCTACCACACTGCTTCAATAATCCAAGAAAGCCTTTGTTTTTCCTTCTGATGTATTCCTTGTATCACACACCTGCATGTACAAGAAACACAAGGTAGGAATATTGGTTTGTCAGCAACGCATTTTAAGTCAAATTGTGATGTTCTGTGTTCTTGTAGAAATCTTGAAGGCACTGTAGCTGATGTAACACTCTTCTAAGTAACTGTTAATTTGCCAAGTGTGATTATTCTTAATGTATGCTTAAACTACCTTTACTGAGGTTTACAATTGCTATGAACTGGGTCAAAAAATCTAACTAATGTGATACGTATTTAAAGGGAGTCTGTCACCTTGTTTTTGCTTATTAAACTAAGAATAGTGTCAGGTAGCTCTACTCAAGACATTTAAATCATTACTGTTCTTATGGTAAAATATTACTTCAATTAGCAAAAAACTATGCAGGTCATTTACTTATCTAAAATCTACCTAAATTAGGCGTATTTCAGGCGCAGATGTCGGCGCAACGGTTAGTTGTGCCGCCATCTGCAATGTTTCCCTGCTCATGCCAGGTCTAAAATTGTGGGAGTGGCATGGGTTGGGAAGGGGATGAGCTGGCAGGCCCATCTCATTCATCATTTTCTGCACCTGTTTTAGGCATAGAAAATGGTCTAAATGTAAGGCAGCTCAGCAGCTGTCTTATATTTATGAACTGCCACTGAATGCGCCAAAGTTATGGAGAGGCCTGCACCTCTTCATAACTTCGACGGATCCACTGCCAGCTAGAGGGCTTTATTAAGACCGGCATCTAAAACACCAGTCTTAATAAATGTGCCCCTGTTGTTTTGTCCCTCTGTTCTCCACTCCTGTCCCTTGGTGATTGGCAGGGCCAGGCTTCTGAGAAGTGTTCTCACCTGGACCCATAATCTCAATAATGTGTGCATTGAGTGTCAGGATTTCTGCGCATGAGCAATACACATCTCTTCAAGGCAAGAACGAAACGTTATTCTGTTCATGCACTGAAATGCTGATGCACGCACACACACAAGTTTATGGGGCCAGAAGCTAGATGGGATAGAAGGGGCTAAAGGGCTCTTTTTACAGGCCAACAATTGAACAGATCATTGCTAACCAGTGTTACTAGTAATGCTCGTTAGCCATGATCTGGTGGTGTAAATGCACTGCCGATTACCCGATGAACAAGCAAAATGCTCATTCATCGGGTAATTGTATCTTTTGTGTAGCACAAAAGATTATTGTTTCCCAGTGGCAGATCGTGCTGTGTAAACATAATATGCTGACGGGAAACAACGAGACAGTATGAGGAAGAGCGATGGCATTAGTGATCACTCCTCCCCATACTCTGGAGGAGATTGGTGCATGTAAACAATCAGCAGATTGACAGGAAAGAACGCTTCCTTCCTGACAATCTGCTAGATCCGTGTCCCAAGCTGGATCTAATCACAAAAATCACCATTGCAAGACTCATGAATCTTAAAAAAGGCAAGTATCCCCAGGAGGGTTGTAAGGATTTTACAGCTAAAGGGACCATTAGTGATCACTCCTCCCCATACTCTGGAGGAGATTGGCGCATGTAAACGATCAGCAGATTGACAGGAAAGAACGCTTCCTTCCTGACAATCTGCTAGATCTGTGTCCCATGTAAAGGGGCCATTAGTGAGCAGAAGGTAGGAACAAGAGTGCACTGAGGACAAAGGGCAGTTCCTATATGATCCAAACAGCTACTTTGCATATGTATTCAAACTACTTTTCCTGCTAATTGAAGCAAAGGTTTACCATAAGAAAGGCAATGATTTGAATGTCTCTGCTAGCCCTACCTGACACTATGCTTAGTTTCAAAAGCAAAAACAAGGTGACAGACTCCATTTAAATCTAGGGTGTAGAAATCAACTGAATAAAACAATTTTTTTTAAACTTTAAGGACGTTAACAAAAGGCATGGTTAAAGAGGACCTTTCACCACTCCTGACATGTCTGTTTTAATATCTTCATGCATTCACCATGTAATAGCAATTCTGGAGCATCTATTCTTATGACTCTATGTTGTGCCGTTCCTTTATTATTCCTGCTAGAAGTTATAATTGAATTGCTATTAGCCTTCAGTAAGGGTACAGAGGGGAGGTAACAAGTTGGGGGTGTGTACCTCCACAGACTCACTCTATCCAATCAGTGCTGCCATGTTCATGTGTGCAGGGACACCCCCCCCCCCAACTTGCTATGCTGTACACTTACTGAAGGATAATAGCAATTTAATCATAGCTTCTAGTAGAAATAATAAAGGAATGACACAATATAGAGCCATAAGAATAGATGTTCCAGAATTGTTATCACATGGGGAATGCATGAAGTAATTAAAACAGGCATGTCAGGATCGGTGAAAGGTCCTCTTTAAATTAATTGACCCTTTTTGCCTCATTCACATGTCAGTATTCGGTCAGCAATTTCCATCAGTGATTGTGAAACAAAGCTTGGTGTGGCTCTAAACACAGACATCTTTCCATTATGTCTGTGTTGCTCCAATCCTGGTTATGGCTTACAATCACTGATGGAAATCACTGACGTGTGAATGAGGCATTACTGTTGTGATGTCAGCTGACAGAAACATTTCTCTCCAATTTTAACTGCTGCTTCTTCTGATCACATGAAGCTTCTTGTCATCAAAGAAAAGAGTACACGATGGACACCAGGAACTGGTGTGGACTAAGCTTCCCAAATAAAAAGGTCATTAGTATAGATGAGCGAATCAGTTCCACAAATTTCAAATTTGTAAATTTCCTCAATTATTCTAAACTTGTCGTATTAGAAACTTCTCACAAGAATATCTCAAAATGGTAATTTTGAATGAAGCAATATTTGGAGCACCAGACCACTAGATGATAAGCCAGTGAAAAACAGATCATCTTGCATGAAGGAATCAAAAGGCTTCTCACCCACATAGGAAGAAATCTTTATAGATTGCATATGATGTGGGGCATCTAACAGATTTTGCATTGGGGCTCATGAGCTATAAAGGGAATGTGTCATCCATTTTTTTTAAGATGAAATAATTTTGGCCAGTTTTTTTTTAGTTTTTTTTTGTCTGCAAATATGAAAAATCAAAAAATAATATTTCATATTTTCCACTGTTTGGCCAGCAGGAGCTAAAACATGAAAGTGATGAATTCAAGTTACCTGTAATCTGGTTATTGCAAAATTGGCCTGGCCCCTCTCCTTGCTCATGACAGCTTCCTTTCCCTTGCGACTGCCTTTTCAATACCACCCTGCAGCACCATTTTGTTGGTGAGATGAACAAAGTTTTGAAAAATTTACTTTGCCTAAGTTCCACAAGAAATTCGATTCATTACAAATTAATTTGTTACGAATCGCTATAAATCAGGTATACCCAGGCCACTGTGCCTTAGGGTACGGCCACATGGAGTGGCCGTGCTGTGATGAAAACCCGCGCGAACCAATTAGCCCACCGCTGCCTTTCATTTAATAATGAAAACAGCTTTGTATAGTCAGTCTTCGCTGTTGATGGCCGCACTGCAACTTTAATGCACCTTTCTCCAACCCCAGCGCTCTCCTGCCCAACAGGTCGGAGCCCTTCTTCTGCCATCTGCTTTTCCTTCTTTTCCATATCATCTAATGTCGATGAGAATATGTCATCAGGAACATCCAGCTCCTCCTCTCTCTGCATCTTGCTGACTTTTCTAGGACATGGAGACTTTGAAATATTAAATAAGTATAATATTTTGGAATAAGTAAAGCCAGCAAAAGATGAGGATGGTCATCACTAAGACCTGCCCCCTCTATAGGGTGCAGACTGGATGGTATTGGTTGGCACGCTGGCACCGGAATTATAAAGGCTTCTATCTTATTGGTATTGAATTACATATCTTAGTTTACAGCTGATGTAGGAATAAGTAAATGTAGGAACAAAAAATAAAACTGATACAGAATAAGTCTCCCTGCACTCTCCTTCTCCAATATTCTTCTATTAATCGTTTTCAGCAACACTGTCCCTAATGCAGAATGGAATTCCTCTTTGAATGCTTTACTTTGTTCAACACTAGTCAGGGGCATGCTGAGCTCCAACAATATATTATTAATAAATACATTTTTGCAGATGACACTAAGCTATGTAGTATTGTGCAGTCTGTGGAAAATGTCCATAAACTACAAGCTGACTTGGAAACTCTGAGTGTTTGGGCCTCAACTTGGCAAATCAATTTCAACATGGATAAATGTAAAATTATGCATCTTGATAGTAATAATTTACATGCATCATATGTCTAGAGGGAGTGACACTGGGAGAGTCACTTGAGAGAAGAATTTGGGTGTACATATAGATCATAGATTAAATAACAGCTTGCAATGTCAATCAGCTGCTTCTAAGGTTACCAGGATATTGTCATGTATTAAGCGAGGCATGGCTTCACGGAACAGGGATGTAATATTACCACTTTACAAAGCTTTACTGCGACCTCGTCTTGAATATGCAGTTCAGTTCTGAGCACCATAGAAAAGATGGTCTGGAGCTGGAAAAAGTACAGAGGAGATCGACTAAACTGATAAGGTCCATGGAGGGTCTTAGTTATGAAGAAAGATTAAAAGAATTAAATTGATTTAGTTTTGAGAATAGACGTCTAAGGGGGGACATGATTAACCTATACAAATATATAAATGGGCCATACAAAAAATACGGTGAAAAACTGTTCCATGTTAAATGCCCTCAAAAGACAAGGATGCACTGCCTCTGACTGGAGAAGAAAACGTTCAGTCTCCAAAAGCGTCAAAGCTTCTTTACTGTAAAAACTATGAATCTGTGAAATAGACTTCCTCAGGACGTGGTCACAGCAGGAACAGTGGACAGTTTTAAAAATAGCTTAGATGAATTCTTACAATTAAATAATATCAATTCTTATGTAAATGTGTAGAAGTCTGGGCCTCATTCCTCTTTTCTAAAATTTGTGTCACCACCCATCCCCTTGTTGAAAGTGATGGACTCATGTCTTTTTTCAACCGTATTAACTATGTTTATAATATATCAAACAGAATCAAACTAAAACCTTCCAGTCTGAAATATAGGTGTTCTAACATGACTACTCATGAGAATACCACTACTAGTGTTGAGTGAATCAAAGTATCCGAAGCAGACTTCTTTCTAAATTTCAGGAAAGAATTTGATTCGCCGTGAAATAGAGAAATATCATTATGCATGTGTCATTTTAAACTCTTAAAAAACACTGGATTCTGAAATGAGTGAGGTAATTAAACGCAGTATCAGGAAGATACCAGCTCTAGGCTATGAATAGTCAGCATAATCCTATCCTTCCCTTGTGGTTCTGCTAATGCAGAGGAAAAATATCACATGCACTATTAAGGTCTGAAGTTTTGAAGGGATGAGTACAATGACCATAAAGAAGACAGATAGACAGAATCACAGAAACAATACGTCAAGAAGCCAGAAGATGCTACATAAAAATCTATCTCTAGAAACAGAGCGAGGTGGCACTGCTCAATTGTCGCTGCTTGCACCAATATTAACCCACCGGGTAACTCACTGTTTCTCTTCAGGTGGTGCTCAACCTCATTAGTCCATGACATTAAAAAACAAAAGTAAAGAGTAAAACAGGCGGCACTCACCCAGCAGTAGTTTTCTTTATTTCAGGTGTACAAACAAAAACCCTATTCGGCACGGGGCGCAATCGCACATGAAGCAGGCAAGACTCATGGAGACGGCCCTTTCGCGCCTCAGTGCTTCCTCAGGCCACTAACGTGCAGACGTAATTACGTCATCTTTATGTGCCGAACCAACCACGTGATGCTCACAAAAGACGTCACAAGTTGAACGGCGGTACATAACAAATATAAAACATATAGTCAAACATCAAAAGACATTTTACAAACTATAAGAATACCCCCAAATCATTTTTATCATTAAGCCCCAGAGGGCCCATTGCATTGGTGCGTATGATCCATCTAGCCTCTCTCCTAAGAAGGAGGTGATGTCTATCGCCCCCTAGTTGCGGGTTATGGACCAGCTCAATACCAGCAAATCTCAACACTCTGCTGTCACCATTGTGTTCAGATCTAACGTGTTCAATGAGACGTGGACAACCTTTTCCTGGAGATATTATGGCATATTGCTAGGAAATGTCATAACTTCATGACTGAGGGCTACAATGTCTACTCATCACTAGAACTAGAACTAGCCTTCATGATAGCATGATGAAGTTACCACTGTGCATTTTTTTCAGTACACAGAGCTATTTCCAACCAGACGCTTTGCAGGTTCTGCAAGACAACCACATTCACTTGAATGCCAGCTTCTTTGTTCTATTGATCAGACAGTGTCTTGACATTCAGACATATTCTCCATTACGTTATGTGATATCCCAGCTATAATCCATTACTTTTTATCATCCAAATACCCTTAAAGTGGCACTGAGCGTTCAACAAAATTTGCATTAATCTCCTTCCTAACTGTCTCACTATCAGCCCAGGATAATGGAGGACATTACAGAGAAGTACTGACCTGTATTTTTGTAAATTAAAGGGGTTGTCCGAGTTATTTTTTTGTTCTTTATATGTTTCTAACTTGTCAGGTATAACAACATTCCCATATACTTTGTGTTTCCAAAGCTGCTGGTTTCTCAGAGTTGACTGAGGGTCACATGACCTGTGATGTCACCTTATCTCTCTGCTCTGTGATGTTTCGTTCACAAGCCTCAGTTCAGATAAGAGTCTGTACACAAGACGTCACTGGCCACGCCCCCTTTCTTTGCCGGGCTCCTGCTATCTGCTTTTTTCCTGGTTTCCTTCAGATAAAACATTAACCCCTTCAGCCAGAACACACTGAGGGCTCAAGGCTTTAGAACAAACAGTAGCTGCAGCAGTGAGAGGAGACAAATGCTGGGCAGGGAGCTATAGAGGAATTGTATTGTACAAGAACAGGTAGGGAGAATTTCCTGTGTGTATCAGCAGTGTCATTGTACAGCTGGGACTTGTAGTCCTACACATACAACATGCTGCTGAGTATTCCAGCAGGCAGACATGTCACTCAGCACTTGTATTCATTCCCTTTGCAGAGAGGGGGGGAGAAGGGGGAGGGGCTGAGATTGTTGTTATTGCATGTAAACAAAGGCCAGAAGAAAACCAGGGAAATTAGGAAATATGGATTTTTTTTGCCTAAAACTTGCTTAACTTAGTTATATATTGCTGCCCATCAGATTTGAAGTGCTATATATTTTTTTTCATAACTCGGACAACCCCTTTAAGCATTTGTGATGAGCTATTGGTTTCCTATGTAGCTATGCAATCATTTCCTGCTGACTCCTCCCCCTCTCCTCTCCATAGACTTGGATTGATGTATGTAATATGATCCTCCTACAGAGATGATCCCGTCCTGGACGGGAAAAAGCATTTTTCCAAAGTGAAAAGCAATTAGCAGGAAGGGGTGGAGCTGGTAAACAGCTGACAACAGAACTAGACATTTCTCACTGAAAAGACGAATTACAAAGTTTCTTGTGAACACTTGTACTATTTATTTGTGCAAAGTTGTGTGAAATGTTAGTGACCATTTAATTCCTGTTATGTGATTTTACTACTATCATTTTATATTTATATGGCTTTATCTTAAAATAATGAAACAAAAAGGAGGTTATTTACTAATAGTGCTACTCCCGTTTTTGCAAATCCCGTTTTTGCTACTTTTTAATGCTCATGCAGCAATTTTTTTTCCCACATGGAGTTTTTATGCTGTTCTTGCCACTTGGGCCATCATTCCTGGCTAATGTATTAACATGTACACCTGTTTCCAGGCGAAAACTACTCCAGTCACATGGACTTAATTTATTACAAGGCCTGTACCTCTTCTTTGATAAATGACCCATATATATATATATATATATATATATATATATATATATATTTTTTTTTTTTTTTTTTTTAGAAAGACAGCTTAGTTGTTGACCTAGTAACTACAGTATGTAGGACTATATCATAGGTCAGTACAAAGACCTTATCTATTTATATCCAGGACTGTAACTATAACAATGGAGCATCTACTATGTCTAGAGAATATACTTTTTTGCATATTTTTTTTCCCCATTGAGCATTGCCAATAAGTCTCCATACCAAGGAGCCTTGCTAAAAATTCTCCATACATAGCGGAACCAGAACCCTGCCAAAGCTCTAGAGCAGGGATCAGCAACCTTCAGCACTTCAGCTGCTGTAAAACTACAACTCCCAGCATACACACTTGCTCAGCTGTTCTTGTAACTTCCATAGCAGTGAGATTGCGGGAGATGGCTGATGATTCCATATTTGGAGTAGGAAAGGTATTTTTTTCCCTTATATTAAGCAACTGAAAACTACCGTATTTTTCGCTTTAGAAGACGCACCCGATGATAAGACGCACTCCAGGTTTAAGAGTAGGAAAATAGGAAATAAATATTTTTCATCAGACCTCATATCAGATCCTTAGATAAGACCCCACATAAATATCAGGACATCAGATCAGGCCCCCATAAATATCAGGACATCAGATCAGACCCCATATCAGGACATCACATCCGACACCCTTATTAGGACATCAGCCCACATTGTCAGACCCCCATCAGACCTCAGATCAGCCCACTGAGACCCCATTAGACCTCAGATCAGCCCACTCAGACCCCCATCAGACCTCAGATCAGCCCACTCAGCCCCCCATCAGACCTCAGATCAGCCCACTCAGCCCCCATCAGACCTCAGATCAGCCCACTCAGGCCCCCATCAGACCTCAGATCAGCCCAGTCAGACCCCTATCAGACCTCAGATCAGCCAACTCAGACCCCATTAGACCTCAGATCAGCCCACTCAGACCCCCATCAAACCTCAGAACAGCCCACTCAGACCCCAATCAGGCCTCAGATCAGCCCACTCAGACCACCACTCGGCCCTCATTGTTAGATCCCATCAGACCTCAGATCAGATAAAAATAAAAAACCTCCTCTTACCTGTCCTGTGCCGCGGCTCAGCTCCACCTCCGGCAGATGTTGCGCTCCCCGTCTTCCTGGCCTGTGCTACTCAGTCACCTGACTGCGTGCAGCATCAGGTCATAGTGCGCGCACTACGACTTGACGCTGTGCGCGGTCAGGACACTGAGGCGTCGGCCAGGAAGATAGGGAGGGTGAGTACAGGAAGCGCTTGCAGCTCTTTGCTTTTATTTTTTTTTTTTTTGGGGGGGTGCATCTTATAAAGTGAAAAAAACAGTATATTATAGGGATTGTTTTTTATTCTCCTGAACCAAAACTGCGGTATAATAGGTTGCAGTTGATGATCTTGTTTCAGGAGCAGCAAGCCCCCATAACACTAATGAACTGAAGGCAATTTTCATTCTAAGTATGATGACAGTAAGAGTGAGACTAAATCCGTAAAGCATTTCTGAAATTTTGTAAAGAAAATGGAAAATATAGCTGTCACTCTCACTAACTGGACAAAATTGAAAAATGCATAAATAGTGTCAAGAATAAAACATATTTATTATAAGTAAAACCTATATAGACATACCCTTATAGATATAAAATCACTTATTGATAGGGTAGGGAATAAACATAAAATAAAGTGTCAATGGAAATAGGAAGATAGATAGGTATACAATAGTCGTAAATAAACTACAAAGTAGAGATAAGTGAACCAGTCGAGATTCATTTTGGGTCCGGATTTCCGAATTTTTAAAGAAGTTCGGACTCAAATTCATTCAGCCAGAACCGAAGTTGCTCCAATTGCCCAGAAAGTTGGTATATAATGATGTTTAAAGACATATGATTTTATGGGGAAAAAAAAAAGTGGTTTGGGGGACCAAGCATCCAAAAAGTATGCCTCAACAGATTCGGAATGCGTGCCTATATGACATGTTCAAGTGTTGATTGTCAGAAGAAAAAGTGTCTCATTGAACAAGCCTAAAAAAATTTGCCCTTTTAATTGGGAGCTGCAGTAGCGTAGTGTGGATGTGGAAAGGGTTCAATTCGGAAATAGTGGTATGCAGCCACAATAGTGCCAGCAGCAGGAGCAGTATAGCATGGAACATACAAACAGAAACAGCAGTGGCATGGTGACAGTGGCATGATGGAGGAAGCGGCAGCAGCAGCCATAGAGAAAATGATGGTTTGCAGATTGCATTAGTGGCATGATGTAGGCGGCAGCAGCAGCCTTTCAGAAAGTGATGGTTGGCAGGTTGCATTAGTGGCATGACAGAAGCAGCAGCAGACTTTCAGAAAGTGATAGTATGTAGGTTGCAGCATTGCCATGATGCAGGCAGACAGAAAGCAACAGTGGCAAGATAGGACACTGCCAGCAAGGCTAGATCTATTCATCTGTGAAAGTCCTCCTGAATCCAGGCTGGCTTCATTTTAACAAAAATTATGTTTTGGTGGAGGACAACTTGATCCTTTTGACTGTCACCATGCTCCCAGCACCCCTGAAAACCCTCTTCAAGATGACACTGGAGGCTGGGCAAGAAAGAAGAAAGAGAGTGTTTTCTGCCAGTTCAGGCCACTGCTCCAATCTACCTGCCCATGGGGTCAGGGAACAGTGTACGGCTGTAGTAGAGTTAACACACATGCTTTCTGAGACGTGTTATTTAAACTAAATGCGTTAAGCAAACGCCTTCAATTGCTTTTCAATGGCTGTTGTTTCAAGATAACGCGATGAGTTAAGAAATTTGAGTTAAGCGTTTGTGTACGGAGAAATTGTCCACGTAATTAGTTAGTATAGCACCTGGACCTGGCGCCTTGGGAACCCATGCATTGAATCAAAAAAATATTATATATATTGGGTACACGCTTAAAACATAACCTTTACTATAAAAGTTAAAAAAGAATATTGCCCACAAAATCAACAAAAATATATGAAAAGTGCACAAACTAAACACCAGTGCAGGTATAAAATGTGCAATCTTACCACTCTTGTAGTCACGTGGTTCAAATAAACCCTATTTCTAGGGGTACTGGGTCTCTTCCCCTATAAAACCCTTTTTATTAAAGTGCACTATTCTGTCTAGTGAAGACAGGAAAGGGAAGGGGGAGGTAGTGCCTCCTATAGAGGGTCCTAACTAGCTGAGGCTCTCCCTTGTTGTCCCTAACAGTTTTGACTGCCCAGTAATTCGTCAGGGAAGGACAAACAAGGGAAGCCCTAGTCAAACAAATACCCCTCAATTAAAACAACAAACGATGTCCCGACGCCCCAGCTTATGCATCTGCTGCTGGAAGAGGAGAAAAACAATCTGAGTAAACTTGATACTAAACTTAAGGAACACATAGCCATTACGCAACAGTTTTTGCAGGAACCAGAATTTGTGAACAAAGAGACCGCACTAAAAAATACACTGGAAAAATTCCAGTATCATCTTAAAGAAAGAAAACATAGACAGTTCAATCGGGATCTGTTGGACTTTAAACAAAATCGTGTCTACTCAATGGTTCACAATTCTGGTACCCGTAAGAATGCGGGTTCAGACCTAACCTCTAGTGATACAGAGACCTCTGAGGGTGAGAAAGAAGGGTCTCTACAAAAACAAAACAGAGGAAGGGGAAAACAAAGAGGGAGAGGTAGAGGTAGTCAGAACAGAGTCAATCAGCGTTTTTTGGAGCAGGGGGCCCCGTACCAGCTGCGTGCTTGCAGTCAAGCACGCTAGGGGAAGGGGGCCATGTAGCATCCTACAGCATAACCCGGAACGCTGATGGGTCACATTGTAAAATCGACACCTCTCAAAATCAAATACTGAACTTCTCAAAGAAAACCCTTATGGTTGATGAAGTTTCATTATTAAATAAGGGTTTATCTTATGTACCGACCACAATGTTCAATTTGTTTAACTGGGCTAAAGACCTACATCTGTATGCCCACAAATTGCGATGGCATAAACATTTTTGCCTCGTTAATAAAAGGGAAAGTAGGGAATTGGGCATACCACAGGACATCCTGCAGGATGTGAGATTGCTTTATTCCCTAGCTGATGCCTCCCCTCCAATAGGTCAGGGACCATTTACCACATTAAAAAGAAAAAGTACTACAGTGCCCCCAGTTGGGGATCCATCATGTATAGATGTATTTTTGAATCAAGTTTGCAGTGAATTGGAAAGTATTGTGAGAGGTACCCATTCCTTCAACTGTACCAGAAATGAACATCAAGCTCTTTTGCAATTACAAAAAGATAAGAGCATTATCCTTAAGCCATCAGATAAAGGGGGAAATCTAGTTATTCTAGACGCACCCCAATACAAAAAGATGTGCTGGGATTTGTTGAAGAATAGGAGCACTTATGAAAGACTAAAATATGACCCTACATCCAATTATCAAGGAGAATTATCTGTAATTCTAAAGGAGGCACTTGATAATAAGATGATCTCCAAGGATGAGTTTGACTTTTTACTGTGTAAGCACCCCATGGTGGCCACCTTTTATGGCCTTCCTAAGGTCCACAAGGGGGTGTTGCCACTAAAAGGGCACCCTATTGTGTCTGGGGTAAACAGCTTGACACAGAATGTCGGTATTTATGTTGACACTATACTTGCTCCTTTTGTAAAAGCTTTACCCTCATACATCAGAGATACTGGCGACCTGCTGCGCCACTTGGAAGGAATAACCCTTGAAGAGGATATGTGGTTAGCCTCTATTGATGTGGAGGCACTTTATTCCTCAATACCACACCAATGTGGGCTTATGGCAATGGCAGATTTTTTAGAATCGTGAGGTTGCCAGTTTGCACAGCACAATGATTTAGTGGTCAAACTGTTGGAATTTGTATTGACCAGGAATTATTTTTTGTTTGACGGGGTCTTCTTCCACCAGCTTAGGGGCACTGTGATGGGGAGTTCTTGTGCCCCATCGTATGCAAATTTGCTCCTGGGCTGGTGGGAGAGGACCCACGTCTTTTGTGATAATGCCCCATCACATATTGGAGGTGTTGTGGTGTGGCACCAATTCATAGATTATATCTTTGTGATATGGAAAGGGGAAAGGAACCAGTTTAAAGAGTTGGTTCAATCACTCAATGCAAATTATTTAAATTTGAGGTTCACGTATGAGAGAAAAAATGTCCCTCCCATTTCTTGACATCCTTATCAGTAAGGGTAAAAGTGGTGAAATCAAAACTAATATATATCGGAAGCCAACCTCCACCAACTCCCTCCTGAGGTGGGACAGCTGTCACCCATGACCCTTAAAACAGGGTATCCCAATAGGACAGTATCTTAGGATAAAAAGAAATTGTTCCTCCCGTGTAGAGTTTAAAGAACAAGCAAGAGACCTCAGACAGAGATTTTTGGATAGAGGGTACCCAGAAGCGGTATTAAGGAAGGCGTACCAACGGGCCATTAATGCAAACCGCAATGAATTACTCTTCCCTAAGCACAACCCGGAGACAAATAAAATAATTCGTCTCATCGCCACATATGATGAGTCGGCAAAAGAGGTTCATCAAATTCTCAGTAAGCATTGGAGTACTTTGCAACTCGACCCAGGCATTAAAGATGTGATTGCGAGTACTCCACAAATTACCTACCGCAAAGGGCGTAGTCTTAGGGATATACTGGTTCACAGCCACTACGTGGAAGTAGCAGAAAATCCAAGTTGGTGGCCCGAAAAAACAATTGGGTGCTACCAATATAGTGGCTGTGTGGCATGCCCATATATTAAAAGAACACGTTCCTTTATTGGCAATAATACCAGTAAGTCCTACCAGATCAAGAACTTTATGAATTGCCGCACAAAAGGCGTTATATATAAAATCACATGCCAATGTGGCATGGAGTACATAGGAAAAACTACTCGAGAGCTGCGGAGGAGAGCAGGAGAGCTCTTAGGGGATGTGCGACTTCGCAAAGACACCTCAGTGGCACAACATGTGGTGAATACACATGGAGGTGACACCTCGGTACTTAGTTTTATAGGCATCGAGGTTATACCACAATCCATGAGAAGAGGGAATTGGGACAGGAAGATCTTACAACGAGAGTGTTGGTGGATATATGAACTTAAAACGGTCCACCCACTAGGGTTAAATGAACAGCTATCTTTTGGCTGCTATATCTAATCAATATCATCGTATATGTCTGAGCAGTAGATAGGGGTGCTAGGCAGGTACATAATTGAGATACTTTCGTATGCAGCCTTCTCATATGTCTAACTTCATATAAATCAGCTTCAACTGGTTTCTATGTATATTTGGTGCACTTTATACACCTAAATATATAAAATACCTAAAATGATTCAGCTCTTTCCCTGACCCTAGTAGCGCACTTTCCTACATATTAGTATTTAGTATATGAGGACGGTGTGTTAGTAGGTGAACCAGAAATATTTAGATCTGCACTATGGAGGAATAATTATCCTCTTACGGTAACAGTGTATCCTAATAAATTCTATGAGGCCACTTTAATATTAAATTCTACCTGCATAAATACTCATTCTGAGTGAGGGCAGACTTGCCCAGCATTCAGCGCTGACAGATACTCGGGTGCTGAGAAAGGAGGATCGGGGCGTGACTGCAATCTACACGTCGCTCCCTTGGCTCTCCTCTGTATGGCCCCTGCTACTTCGGCTGGAAGCACTGCTGCGCGTGCGCACCGCTCTCAGGGTTGCCAACCTTCCTTTCAAATTTTTCTGGACAACTGAACCAAAATTTACGGATGGCCCAAAATTTTTACGGACATAATAAACCACACCCCTTTTTAGAGAACACGCCCCCTTCCATGCCCCAGAATAAAGAGGACTGTTCAGTATTTGAAAATAAAATATGGCATATGGAAAATAAATCAACAATTTTCAGCTGTTACATCCCTGCCATTCTAGTCTGAGTGCTTTGTTTATATGGCTGCAGTGATGATGCCTGTGACACATTGGACTTTCTGGCATCATTGCTGCTGTCATGTAAACAAAGACTGACAGGCATGTAATGGGCAAGTGTGCACATCTGTCACAATGTTGGTGATGTGCACACTGATGTGCAGGTGTATGGCATGTGACCGCTGCAGCCAGTTCTCAGCATTAGATCACTGATTGGCTACAGCAGTAACATACCATACACCGGCAAGTCCTTGCTGAAGAAATAGGTGACACATATTTGGATGGACATTACATTCACCAATACCAAACATACAAGATGACACATCACCACATACCTCTTAAATCCAGTGACGTCTCCCTGATGTAGATGTTCTCTTTTCTCATCTTCTCTATTTGGCTCACACTGCCATGACGAGTTCTTTCAGCCACTTCTTCTCTCTGCAGAGTTTGCCACAAAGACACCTTAGATTACCCACTTTTCTGTTATCCTGCTGCTACCTAAAATACTGTGCCCACTGTTCTCCCCAATGTCCCCAAATACTATACTGTAGATATAACAGTGCCATATAGTTACATTGCTCCCCAAAGTCCCACTGATATTAATAATTCTCTCCCAGAGTGCCCTCATTAGTAATAGTGCCCCAATAGTGATAATGTTCCACGAGTAGCCCTTTTAGCAGTAGTGCCCTCTATATTGTACTAATAAAAGTAACACCCGCAATAGTACCACTAGAAGTAGTAATAATTCCCCATAATAGAAATCATTTTTCCCATAGTGCCTCCAGTAGTGCTACCAGAAATAATAAGGAACCGCTGTAATGGTCCCAGTAATTATAATACCTCTTATAGTGCCCCCAGTAGCTTAAAAGGTCCACTCTAGTGCCCCCAGGAGCTTAAATGGTTCCCTCTAGTGCCTCCAGTAGTTTAGGTAGCCTCCTATACTAACCACACCAGTAGTTTAGATAGCCCCCTGTAGATCAGATAATCCTTGTAGTGCCATGGTAGTTTAGACAGCCCCCTATAGTTCATTTAGCCCCCATAGTGCCTCCAGAAGTTAGATAGCCCACTTTACTTTAGATAGTACCCTAAGTAGATTAGATAGCCCCATGTAGTGACCCAGTAGTTTAGATAGCCACATTGAGTGCCCCCAGTAGTTTAGATAGCCCCCTTTAGTACAGATAGCCACCATAGTGCCTCCAGATGTTAGATAGCCCACTTTATTTTAGATAGTGCCCTAAGTAGATTAGATAGCCCCATGTAGTGACCCAGTAGTTTAGATAGCCCCATTGAGTGCCCCCAGTAGTTTAGATAGCCCACTTTAGTACAGATAGCCCCCATAGTGCCTCCAGAAGTTAGATAGCCCACTTTACTTCAGATAGTGCCCTAAGTAGATTAGATAGCCCCATGTAGTGACCCAGTAGTTTAGATAGCCCCATTGAGTGCCCCCAGTAGTTTAGATAGCTCCCTTTAGTACAGATAGCCCCCATAGTGCCTCCAGAAGTTAGATAGCCCACTTTACTTCAGATAGTGCCCTAAGTAGATTAGATACCCCATGTAGTGACCCAGTAGTTTAGATAGCCCCATTGAGTGCCCCCAGTAGTTTAGATAGCCCCATTGAGTGCCCCCAGTAGTTTAGATAGCCCCTGTAGTTCAGGTAGTCCCCATAGTGCCCCCAGACATTAGATAGCCCCCTTTAGTACAGATAGCCCCCATATAGTGCCCCAGCAGTGAAATAAAAACAAAAATGATATACTTACCTGATTCCTTAAGACAGTTCTCAATGCCACACTGTAACTCTGTCCTGGCGCGGGCTGCGCGCCGCATGATGATGTTATCACTTCTGTACGTTCGTGGTGACGTCATCACAGAGCGAGATGCCTGCGCCGGGCCCAGGACAGAGGTACTGTGTAACATTAGGCTGCAGGCTGACCTGCCTGCGGCCTATTGTACATCGCAGTAGATTCACGGACAGGCTTTTTTTCTGCCGGATGCTACGGACGGCAGAAAAAAACACCCTGTTTTTACGGACTGTCCGTGAATCTACGGACGGTTGGCAACCCTGACCGCTCTGGCTATACAGCGGCGCACATCCGTATACCCAGGGAGCGTAATGTATTGAATTACAACTTTGTGGGGAATAGGATAGCGTAACAGTATACCTAACATTGTGCTGAAGGTAGGAATACTGTAATATTTACACGCCCGGATATAAATTATTCTATGTGGGCGTGTCGCTCCTCCCCATATTGGGGTATTTAAATGGGGATGGCGCCATAAGCCATGTGGACGCCATACGCCCCATGGGGAGGAACGGAGGGAGGATGTGAGATAAACTTAAAGAGTATTAACCCTCTTCCCCTTGACACACATTGTTAACCATCGTGGTGTCATCTGTATATCAGTCCCCTGATGATCTGGTGTACCCCACCAGGGAAACACGTCGGGACATCGTTTGTTGTTTTAATTGAGGGGTATTTGTTTGTCCTTCCCTGACGAATTACTGGGCAGTCAAAACTGTTAGGGACAACAAGGGAGAGCCTCAGCTAGTTAGGACCCTCTATAGCAGGTACTACCTCCCCCTTCCCTTTCCTGTCTTCACTAGACAGAATAGTGCACTTTAATAAAAAGGGTTTTATAGGGGAAGAGTCCCAGTACCCCTAGAAATAGGGTTTATTTGAACCACGTGATTACAAGAGTGGTAAGATTGCACATTTTATACCTGCACTGGTGTTTAGTTTGTGCACTTTTCATGTATTTTTGTTGATTTTGTGGGCAATATTCTTTTTTAACTTTTATAGTAAAGGTTATGTATTAAGCATGTACCCAATATATATAATATTTTTTTTTAAGCGTTTGTGTGTTAACCTTCTACATCTGTATGTGTCAGAGACTGTCCAGAGTTTAGGTAGGCCTGAACTTGGGCATTGAGACAACTGCTCCATCATGTTGAGGAGACTGAAATGGCTTCTGCTGCTTGTGGCGGTGGGAGGGGGGTGGCTCTGTAGGGGCGGAGAGGGGCCTCCCTTTCAGACACACTGGTGGCAGACGTCTGCTCGCCGGAAGCTGAGGCAAGATGTGTGCACAGTGTTTCCTGGTAATAACAAAATTTTTCTGGCTTTCTGCCATAGAAAAACATTGCTCCATTTTGCCCTGGTAGCAAGGGTCTAAAAGCATGGCTATTGAATAATCATCAGACTGCTTGATGTCAACAATGCGTCTGTGTAAGCAAGCAAGCATACCGGTCGCCATTCTGGCCAGAATGCCCGAAGAGCCAGTTCTTTCAAGATCCGCCCCCCCCCCCCCTAGACAATTGGGTGTATTAATAAAGGGAAATGGACTTAGGCCTAAACTTGTTATCCCTCACAGATACTTTCTTGTGCTGGCCTGTGTATTGGTGTTGATTACCTATATGCTGGTTTATCTAAATTG